>JASDQU010330272.1:18839-31744 GCA_032191745.1 Picea mariana
CGGTGCTTCCTTCTAGTGGGTGCTAGAGAAACGAGAGAGTTGGTGCTCTCAGCAAGTTGTAGCTTGCAAAATAGAGGTGGTAGCCTCACAATGAGTTGGTGCTCAGAAGAATGATAATGTAAATAATATAAAGATTACTTATCATATCAAGAAGAAGAGGTTTTTCCCTTTATGGGTTTCCTCAGGAAATATCTGTCTTTGTGTATTTTGTATGATTGATCATTGTATATCTATGCATGTTAAGTTATCAGCAACACATTAAATAATAATTAGAAAGAATAGAGATTCATAGGAAAAGTTTCAAGATTATATATATATATATATATATATATATATATATATAACTGATTCACCCCCCCTCTCAGTTATATTTCCAATGCTGGTCTCGTACCATATAGGCACCTGAAAATGTGTTAGGAAATATATGGCAAGAGGATTAAAGTAGGAAAAGGACTTATGCAGAAGTTCAATATACCATTTCGTTGTCGTATCTGTAAGTGTCCTATGAAAAATTCTAAGACTAATGGAATCGTCCATAAAAGAGTTGGAAGAACACCATAAATGGAAGTCATAACAAGGTTGTTAGGATCTTCCCTAGGTTTTCCATACAATTTCGGGATGTCAGACAGTAATTTGGCAGGGATGGTGGGCCAGAATGGGGCATGAAGGATGTGATTGTTGGTTAAACGCGATAAATATGGAAGATCTAACATAGCCAATAATGGTAGTTTTTGGTTAGGTTTTTTATGCTGGTGAAAACCATATTGCATGGGAACACCAATAGGACCATATCTAGGTTGTGGCAGAATGACAAAACTAGATGGTCCTCTCATATATGGTGGCTTCCCGGGTTGTCCACCCATGTAAGGTGGTTGTCATGTTTGTCTACCCATGTACTATGATGGAGTGGATGGACCTCCTACATATTGAAATTGACCTGTTGGTCCCTCAATGTGATGTGGTTTTCCTGATGGACCTCCCATGTATTGTGATTGAAGGGACTGTTGCATTGGAATCGTGGGTTTATGGGTTGATAAGGAAAAGTTCCTTGTGGAGGAATTCCTGAAAGATTGGGTTGATCCCACAAAGGTTTCAAGGCTCCTAGATATGGATTTCCAGGATACAGGCCAGTGGTAGTAGGGATAGAAGGACTTACAGGAGTGGCTTGCCCCCAGGCTTGTTGATGTTGCAACCTTGTAGGTTTACCCCCAGTAAAAATTTCCCATGCAACTGAAGGTTCCCCCGCAACTGAAGGTTGGCCTCCCATTGAATATTGACCTCCAATGTAGGGTGTTCTAATCTATGATGTGTGATATTAGCAAGCAGAAAGGGGCCAAAAGGCCAAAATAGGAGGAGTGGTGCTCCTGTTCTCAAGCACACAGGGCACCAATTAGGGGAATGATGCTTTGTAATAGGCTCTAGGGGGGCGCCACTCATCTAATGGAACCCTATGGTAGGTTTATAGGGAGCACTAGTGAGGTAGGTGGTGCCATGGTATGAACTGCAGGGGAGTGTCACCCTTATGAAAAATTCAGAAAATTGCTCAAAAAGGCTAAAAACTTAGCAAATCCAATCAATTACTCTGTGATCTATTCAATGAAGAAGAGAGAAGGGGAAGTGTATTAGGATCAAGAAACAAACACGATCTAAAGGTAGTAAAAGGATTCATATGATCCAAGTTAAGACTAGTCAAAGTAAATCTAGCGGAGTCGCCAATTTTTGTTACAAAATGTTTCCTTGTGGACAGGTGAAACCTCCCTTGGATTATAGACCCCTATACCAAGACATAAACACTACAGGTGGACACTAACATTCCTTTGAATTTGGTTTAACCAATCATAAAGAGAGAGGGAGAAAGGGTGTGTTGCGCCTTGTTATGAAGTTTGTCCTTGTTGCTTCCAATCCGAGCTTGATCTCCAAACTCCCTGGCACAACTTGGTCCCTGCAATAGGAAGAAAAGAGAAACCACTAACTTCTACTCTATTTGATTAGATCAAACAAATTCATATATGAATATTGAAGTAAAAATAGACAAGCACATGCAAGAATACACAATATTGAAGTAAATAGGTCGAGTATATTCAAATGAGAACCCAAAGAGATTACTTACAAACCCTGGATGATGACACACACTTCTCTAATCTCTCCTTATCCATCCCTCGCATGAATCTACCAAGATCAACGATTTGATACCTGAAATATTCCTCCCTTCACCTTGGAAATCCCTCAATATATAGGCTTGAGAGGCACAAAAACCATAAGAAAATAAGGGTTATGGTTGAGGATATGGCTGCTTGATCTTTCGATTAGATCCTAAAGTGAAGCCCAAGCATGATGGTCAAACACAACTAACCCAATTTGAAGGATATGGATGATAGATTAATGTGGAGGAGATCCTCCCCTTTCTCTCAACAAGAATGGAACTTCCTCCCAGTGAGAGACATGGAAGCATTCACCAAAAGTGGTGCTCACTATATATGGGTAGGTGATCCAGGGGATCAAATTAAGCTCAAAAATAAAAGTTCTCAGAATCTCTTCAAATCGGACATGTGCATAGGCCTCATCGTTATGAAGCTAACACAACTTGAACGGGCTCAAAAATATGTTGTATGAGTAAGATATCATGTTATGTTCATTTTTCCAAACAAGAAATTTTTTTGCTAACTGTACAGTACGTATAGTGTTGACGTGGTAGCTGACCGTACAAACTATATGGACATATAGTGATTTGGAAGAGGAGTAGCATGCTAATATTTTGGTGAGCGAATGTAATGGTTCCATGTGGCCCAGTCATGGGCTGCCACACTGCACCCCTCCGTTGGTTTGAATTGGTAAAAGTTTTGGACTCTATAGGAATTGAACCCATGACCTCCGGGCATGGGGAAGAATCTTGGCAGTGTTGAGCTACCAACCTGCCCATGGTAGTTCTTAAAACTCTATTTTCAAATGTATTATTTGAATTGTTGCAAATGTTACTTTGGTGGATTAAACGGTTGGGGCCTAGCCCCAACCCCCCCGGTGCTTTAGCATATGATCATTACCATATGCCCACACTATTTACCTATTCACACGGTCCGATATTTTGAAATTCATCCCCAATGCTTACACATAGAACTGCTCCACTAGACTGGATATTTTACACTTGGCACATAGTTTGAATTTTCCTTGGTGTGTTAGCCCGCGGACTTTGGTTTATATTAAATTGAGTTTGGTGGTATGGTTACGTGAGATTTGTTTGGCATGGATTTGTTAGCACTCTAGGTATAGCCCATGGTTCTTGAAACCTTTACACATGACCATTGGTGAAAATTTGGGTCACGGTTAGCCACGAAGCCTGGATTAGGCACTAGGACATTGCCACATGCCCCCCATGTGACCAACGCCTCCACCCAAGGGGGCGCTAATCTCATAACGGTTCGACAGATTACCCCATTTTGTGGGATGAACACATATGATGGTTTTTAGGACTAGTAACATTGCGGGAGCCAAGTTAGTCATTCATAGGTGCATTTCAGTGAGCAGGTACAACAAGCTTGAAGGGGAAAACTTCTAGGGAGTGTAACTTCTTCATTTTTTGGCCAAACCAGTTGACAAAAAATCCTAGATAGGGGTTTTTGGATGTTATGAATCCATTTAAGACATCCATTTTTTATTCTGAGCACTGTAATATTACTTTTTAAGCATAATGAAAATGATCCAAGGGAAGCTGAACCAAGAGATGTAGCCCAAGAGAGGGGTGAACTCCTTGATCATTTGATGTGTTATGTGTTCATTATTGATGGTTTTTATCAGTCTGATATGTTTCTCATGTTTAAGTAAAACTCACTAAATTTATGTGTTAGTAACTTGATCCAATTACCCAAACACATGCCATTTTACACTTGCAATTTAAAGATATAAGTCTTCTTTATTTTTAAGATCTATTGGAAACATATTCATTCCATTTTCAGATGAGTTGGTATCAGAGCTTTGGTTTTTTAAGACTTGATTGTTTGCAAGTTGTTTTTGTTTTTTTTATGCTTACAAGGTTGAAGCTCACAAGAGGAGAAGGTCAACTTGTAGAGCCAAGTTCTCAACTGTCAATAAGGAGAACTATCAAATCACCTCAAGTTTCAAGGAGATTTTCACCAAGTATGGATCATGAGGACAGGCATGGAACTCTTCCTTCAGAGGAGGAAAATTTCAAGAAAGCCTTCTTTTATATGGCTAAAATGGTGAAAGTTTTGTTTGGAGAAAGAAATGCAAGATTGCAAGGTGAAATATCCAAACCTCCAAAGGGTAATGGAGACAGTGGTGATAAAAATCCAAAGGGAAATGGAGGGACTGGTGATTCTCCACCTCTTCCACCATTTCACAACCACCTCCAAATTCTCCAAAAGAACATGGTAAAAATCCTTTACAAACTCCTTTGCTAAAGTTTGATATTAAGTTTGAATTTCCAATGTACAATGGAGAGGAAAATGCTGAGAAATTAGATAACTGGATTCATTAGATTGAAGTGTATTATAGGATACAAAGAATCACAGATGATGAAACTAAGATTCAGATTTCTTCTTTAAGATTGGACAATGCAACACTCATTTGGTAGGAAGCCAAATCTCAAGAGGACATGAAGAAACATGGTAAAGTTTTATCCTCTTGGAATTTTTTTACTGTTGCAATTAAAAGGAAATTTTATCCATTAGCATACATGCAGAAAGATATTATGGATTGGCAAAACTTTAGGCAAGCTAAAGGGAAATATGTGCAAAGTTTCACTCAAGAATTTAGAAGAAGAGCTTTGGTTTTAGGTGTAGATTTGTCTTCACAAGATACTTTGCACAAATATATTGGAGCATTGCATAGCTACTTGAGGCAACAATACTTATGTTTAACCCTTAAAATCTAGATGAGGTATGTGTGCAGGATACTCATTTAGAGGCAAGAGGAAGGAATGAACCTAAAGAGGGAAGCAATAAGTGTTTTAATGGAGACAAGGGAAAGAGGAAGTTTGAAGGAAACGGAAAGAAAAATGCTTCAGTCAAGAAAGAGAGGGAGAAACTCTCTTGTAAATTTGTTTCAAAGGATGGCCATGATGAAGACCATTGTTGGAAACTTCATCCTGAAAAGAGACCCAAAAATTTCAACAACAAAGAGAAACCAAACATTGATGCAACTGTACAACAAGATTTAGGATCTGATTCAAAAGATGAAACGAGGATCACAACCATGGGTTTACAAGGTAAGAATTATGTTGCAAGTACTAGTTCTTCAAATTCTGCCATCGATGAAACTCAACATGAAAAAGAAAGGACAGATCTTTTCCACATAAGGGTAATTTCAAAACATACCAAGATAAATACTCTTTTTCATATGGGATCACAAGCAAACCTTATTTCTGAAGACATTTTCAAGAAACTAGATTTGGAAACTACTCCTCATCCTAAACCATACCCTCTAGGTTGGATATGTGACAATGAAAAATTGCATGTGACAAGAAGGTGTAAACTTAGATTTGTCATCACTGCAAACTATATAGATGAGGTAAATCTTGATGTTATTCCATTGGATATTTGTGGTATTGTGTTTGGAAGCCCATACTTATATGATAGGAGAGCCATTTTTCATTGTCATGAGAACAAGTATCATTTGTTTAAAAATGGTGTTGAGTACATTGTTAGAGAAAATACAAAGAAAATGAATTTGTCACTTACAAATGTTGGACAGATGAAAAGACTGGTCAATGCTAGTAAGAACCTTGTACTTTTGATGACTAAACCCAAAGACAATGATGAAGAAGAAGTTTTCAAAGGATTTGATACAAAGTTACAATCTGATTTGCATGAGGTTGCTAACGAAAATGTTGAGATGTTTCAGAAACCAAGGGGATTTCGTCCTAAAAGGGGTATCCAACAAGAGATTTTATTGCAGCAAGGAGGTCCTCTTCCAAACCTTGACATGTGCAGGATGTCAGTGAGGGAGAATGTTGAAAACATAAAACAAGCCCACGAGTTGCTTGACAAAAGCTTCATCAAACCAAGGACTTCACCATGCAGGTCATCAATTGGTTTGGTACCAAAGAAAGATTGTGTGTGGCGAATGTGGGTAGATTTCAGAGCCTTGAACAAGATTACAGATATGATTGTTGAAGGAGACATATGGAAGAAAGATTTAAAAGAAAATCAAGCTCCATTACATGCCTTGAAAAGTTATGTTTTCCACTTGGTGATAAGGTATAAGAAACACTTTTATGATAAAGTTGTTGATATGCTTACTAGGCCTAATATTAGTGCTTTAGTTATTTTCAAGCATAATCCTATGATGCATAAGAGCTATTTGGAATAGTATTCTTTATATGCTGATGGAAAGAATGTTTATGCAACTTTGTGTCGTACTAACCAAGTTTAGGAATTGGATTCCTATGTGCATGGTAAACTTTTGTATCTTGGCAAGCTATGTTTTTCATAGGGTGAAAGTGTCAACATGATAAGGGAAGTACATTCTTCTCTTGTTGTTGGCCATTTTGGTATGGGAAAGACGGTGGCTATATTGAAAAGAAAGCATCCTAAGTTTTGGGATGAGCATCTACATTACTTTCAGCATGTTCATAACCATGCCAAGAAGTTCATTGAACCAGTTCGGTTTGTGCAACAAACTGTTCAAGAACAATTGAGAAAGAGCTAAGGAAAGTACACAGCAAGACATGACAAGTTTCGTATTGGTCTCAAAGGCACCAATCCAAGCAAGGCTGGACGGATTGAGATTGTAAGGGTGAGGGAAATGTACCCTCATCTATTGATTGACTGAAAGTAGTCTTTTGGAGGTCCAAAATCTTCCCAATGGGGAGGTGTGATCCAGGGGATCAAATTTTGCTCAAAAATCAAAGATTCAAAACATACGTGTGTGTAGGCCTCATCATTACAAATCATTTTGTTTGTAATGACGAGGCCTGTGCACACATCTGTTTTGAAGAGATTCTGAACACTTTGATTTTTGAGCAAAATTTGATTCCCTAGGTCAGCAGGGTAGCACCGGTGCTCCCTACACATGGATAGGGGGTGCCACCCTTCATAAATGCTAAAAAATGGGTCGAAGTCTCCAAGGAAAAAGTGTGTTTTGACCTAGAAGTGATGGGTTTCCTCCTCCCATATGACTTAGGGGTCATGGAAAACTTTTTTAATGGTGTAAAGGGGTGGCGACACCTCAAAAAGATAATGTAACACTTGGGAAGGTGCATACAACACTTGCAATAGTGCGTGTGACACTTACCGAGGTGCATATGTCACTTTGTGAAACTTGCGAAACTTGAGACACTTAGGTTTTGTAACTCAAGTTTGACATTTTGATGTGTAACATGTGTCTCCAAGGTCTAGGAGGTCGACATAAGCCTTATAGTTCATCCTGACATTCTATTGTACAACTAATTGAATGGTGGTACAATACATATTATGATGGTGCTACTCGCATGAATCCATTTGAGGTGGTCTATGGTCAAAATCCCCCCTCCGTACTATCTTATTAGTCTGGTGTCTCCAAGGTCCAGGAGGTCGACATAACCCTTATAGTTCACACTGACATTATACATACCCTTAAAGAGAATTCGGTCTTAGCTCTAAATCACATGAACCAACAAGCTAATCAATGTCATTCTGAACACCACTTTTCTAAAGGGGATTAGAGATTTCTTCATCTACAAAATTATAAGAAAACTTCCCTCAAAGTAGATTACCGTCTGAAACTTGTTCCAAATTTTTATGGCCCTTATAAAATCCTCAACCATGTTGGTACCATGGCTTAAAATTGATCTCTTCCTAGTCACTCTAAGCTCCATCTAGTTTTTCATGTGTCTTTCTTAAAGAAAGTGATTGGAATCAAGTGATAGATTCAAACTAATCTTCCATAATTGGATGAAAAAGGATCCATTTGGCTGCAACCAAAATCAGTCTTGGCCACATGTGAGCATCATCTTTGTTAGCACAATTCAATAATTTTTAGTACAATGGATTATGGAAGGATACACAACCCAAGGATGACACATGGGAGTTGGTCGCCATTCTCCAACAATTCCCACTTATCAAGCCTTGAGAAAAAGGTTGTTCTTTAAGGGGGAGGTCATGTTAGGGTCCTAACCTCCCTAACCCCTTAAGTAAATAGAATTACATGTTTTGTTATGTAATAAAGGTTGTCATTAGTATATAAGGCCTATGTAATAATGTAACCACGTCTAATGTAAGAATATGTACTAGAAGGTTCCACCTCTAGAAAGTTCTTCTTATAAAATGTTCTCTAGAATATAGAAATATTATAAATAGGGGTAGAAAGCATGGAAACGGTTGTATTGTGAACTTGTTTGTACTCGAGATTTTATCTATTGGAGGTTGCTCCCTCAAAGAGGCAAGTGAGCCTTGTTCTCAAGGTCATAAAGGTATCATCTTTTGGATCAATTGTATCATTGTGATTACTGTTTCTCTTGTTCTATTAACATTTGTGATTAATTTTATTTCTACTTTGCATATTTCCTTCTGGTACCTTATAACATCAATACATTGTACCCTTCTAATGAATATCTCATCCCCACTGAAATCACGAAATATCATATTAGATTAGACAAGAAGAAGGGAGTTTCATTTGGAGAGGGGAATTTGGAAGGAGGTATAGGCTTGGATCATTCTAAAGGTCGGAATGGACCTAGAAGAAAATATTTTGTGTCCCAAGAAAAGAAATAAGTTGATAAAGAAGTCTTATCTAGTAAGCAAATGGAAATCCATATGGCCCTTAGATCAAGCAAATCCCACTCTAAGGTTTTGTGATGAGTGTGATCTCTTACAATATAAGAAGCTTGGGGAGTGCCTACAAAAAAAATACTTGTTTCTACAAATAACCATGATGGTTTATTGATTCAAGAGTCTATTATGGAGGAAAATAAGGATATTCATATTTTATAAGATACCCTTCTTGGGTGGAGTTTTTAGGCAATTGGTGCTGAATAAAAATTGGTTGGTATAGAGGTGGGATCGTTCAAGACCCTCGATTTTATGAATATTTTTTTTACTTAGAATTCCATCTATGTAGATTTTCTCTTATCGGATATTAATTTTTTTCTAAATTTTATCAGTGTTTATAGTCCTTGTGGCTCGAGAAGCGTTCTCAGACACTTTCTTTGGAAATAAAGTTGTTAGAAAGGATAATGCTATAGTGGTGGTGATATGAAATTCATTCTAATACAAAGTGAAGTGTGGGGGAGGTTGGAATAATGGATCCCCTATCTAATTAATTTCTTCAAAAAATTGATGAGGTGGGCCCATGTGATATAGAGCCACTGGTAATGTGTGTCACATGGAGAAATAATATAACATAGAGTGGTGTTATTTTTAAGAGGTTAGATAGATTTCTTGTTGTTGATAAAATATTTCAAAATTTTGGTAATATAATATCATGAATTGAAGAAGTCGGTCCATCTAATCATGTTCATATATTTCTTCAAGTTGGGGATCCAACCCCAAAAACTTACATGCCCTTTGAAGTTCAAATCCGTTTGGTTAAAAGACCCATAATTTAAAGAATTAGTTTTTTATGAATGGAAACAATATGATATTCAAGTGGGGGATTTGCCAATGTTCCATTTTAGTGATAACCTCAATATAATTAAAAGTAAGACCATCGTATAGGCAAAAGACAAATTCAACAATTTTCAAGAGCAGATGTGGAATCTAGATGAAGATATAGAAAATATTTTTAAATATAATTTGAATGGTGTTATTGCAAAAAATGTAGGTTGGTCGAAGGCCAAACCAATCCATGGTATGGTGATGACAGTGGGAGATTCTACCCACTATTTCCTTAGATAAACCCTCCCCTCACTTTAGTGAAGAAGAAATTCAACACAAGGGGGGAATCTCGGGTGACCCTAGGGGGAAATGGGATGGAAAATGAAGTTATGGAAGTGAAAACCCTATAGGTAAAAATAATAAGTGGAGATTGACTTGGAAATGAGTCTCAAAAATGGTCAAGGGTTGCCAAGTGCTTGAATAGCTGTTAAAGGTTGTTGTACATGCCCGAGACACAAGAAAACACAAGCTAGAAGCCCAATAATCTGAAGGAAAAATAAGTGAAGACTAATTTCCTAATTAACATAATTATATAGTGATATAAAACAACAAATAAATTATAAGAATATCTGCTAAACAAGTCACTAAAATTCCAGGAAAATATGTAAGAGACTAGCTAGCAATTACTATTGTAACTCAATTATGATAGCACAAGACTTTAGCAACAATTAAAGGATGTTAGATACAAGTATTGAAGAGATATTATTGCATCCTTATGGTTGTATCAAACAACATAAAATTCCAACCACCGAAACTTGCACGTAAACCACCCAAAAGAAGGACAACAACTAGTAGGATAATTTGGTAGCTTTCTAGCAAATTTTGATGGTTAGAAAATGAGTAATTTTGAAAGTTATGAATTGTTTTTCTGTAGCCCTAATGTCTGTAGCATAAATTTATTACAGCAACAATAAATCCTTGGATAAACAAGATGCCTTAGTGGACTTGGCTAGCCTTAAGTATATATAAAAGATTCCAATTTAAATAATTTCAATATCTCGTGTTTCTACGCATCTCAATGTAATGATTTTATTTATCCAATGCAAGAGATTACTTCCTTTAACTATTGGGTTATGGATTATTTTAAATTAAATATCTAGTTGTGATACTTCCTTTGGGGTGTAAGCCCATTTACTCCCCAAGGCAAGCAAGATTAGATAGGAAAAGCATAGGAGGGTGTAACCCTTTACTTCTCCTAGTATTCCTTTGTGCAAAAAATTATTCCAAGACAATTATGATGGGATTAGTGGGGTTATATTCCTTTATTGATCAAAATCTGGACCAGGGGATCAAATTTTGCTCAAATTTCAAAGTGCCTAGAATGCGATGAAAATGATTCCATTGCGTCTGTCTCGTCTTCCTGATTCCGACGGTATATTTACTTTCTCAAACGGAGTCCGTATGGAGAAGATATCGCGATCTGTTTGCCAAGCCAAACAGGCAAAAATTTTGATGCTGACTGTACCTATCTGTACAGTCCGTACGGTCTGACGTGGCAAGACCGTACGACTGTACCAAGTTGACGTGGTAGGCATTTACTAGTTGACAGTTGGGCGAATCAATTTTTGACACGTGGCATCATTTGGGCAAATGGTAAAGTGCCACGTGGCCCAATCAAGGGCTGGCACGTGGCACCCCGGGTTTGGTTATTTGGTTGTATGTAAAATGTTTTGGAGGCCGTGGGGTTCGACCCCCGGACCTCCCACCATGCATACGCCTTCGCACGACCGCCCGACCGTTGGGCCATGGTTTAATACTTGTTATGTATACAAGTTTAAATGTATTTGAATTTACCCTTTTGTATTTTGGGCGGGGGGTTAGCCCGGGGCTTAGCCCCGACCCGTGGTCGTTTGCATTGATATGTGACCGTGTTATATGTTATATGGCCAACAGTTGTATGTGCACGGATTCATATGAATGAACCAAAGTTTTTACCCTATATTAAAATATGGCGTGTGGTTGTTAGTGCGTGGGTTATACCATATAACCACGAGTTTACATATGACCAAGAGCGCGGGTGGTTAGTTGCCCAGTTATAATGACTTAACCACTTCTTTGCAACGCGCGAGGTCACATGGCCATACGCCCAGGTGCCGAGGCGGTTAGGGGCTGACGCGCACTTAACTGTCCTACAGTTTGCACCATTGGCTCGGTTGTGCCCGGTGCCAAGTTTTTACGCTATATATTGCGTGTGTGCCAAGTTCATGCACACAGAGGTGTGTTTTGGCGAACTAGTTTCAGCAAGGTTGAAGGAGGAAAATGGAGGAGGCCTAACTTCTTCATCTTTGGGCCGATTGAGGTGCCGTAAAAGCCCAATTAGGGGTTTTTGGACGTCCTGAATCCATTGGCATTGTTATCAAGGCCATTTTAAGACTTCTTCTACATGTTTTTCACCATTGAAGTTTCAGCAAGCTCCAGGGAGCTTGAAGCCCTCATTGATCGAGGACATGTTTGGTGAGCCTATGTTTGTTTTCTTGATTGAATAATCATTTTTGGCTAATTAATATGCTCTGAACACATTGGGATAGGTTTCAGAGGCTTTTGAGGACTTTTACAGGTCTTTTTTCCACAAAGAAGCTCAGGGAAGCTTATGGCCACATGTAGAAAACGTCATGCCCGGATGAGCCATGATCCGTTTTCAGAGTTCTATTAGTCATTTTTGGGGTTTTTATGTGTTCTGATCTCAATGGTATAGTCTGTTTTTCCATTGGAATTGAGCAGCAGCTTGTAAAAGAACTTTTGACTAATTAATCCCAGAGAGCCAAGTCCATTGATGGAGGCTCAAGGAGATGTAGCCCGGAGGGGGGTGAACTCCTTTATCAGCTTGTTCTTGTTGTGAGTTTGATGGTTTATTTGATGCAAGTTGTGTTGCTGTGTATTTTTTTAAAGTACATATTTAACCATCTAAAAGAAAAATTCCTCACACATAAACATTTACAAGAATATGCATGAACTTAACACATAATTTTATCTTGCATATTTATACACATGAATAAAGGTCCTGTAATGTTTATTTTAATGAAGTAGAGGGTGCTTGCATAGCATAACAAGTCAGCCTTATATTTTCAGATCAGGTGGTATCAGAGCACAAGTTTGTTTTGCTCATGTGTTTTCCATTGATAGCTTGAGATTTAGCTATTGGTATTTGTGCAAGTTTTGTGTTGAAGTTTGATATCTTGCAAGGATGGCAGAAGCTTCAAGCATTAATAGTTCTCATACATTTTCATTATCTTCATTCTTTGACAAAGAATAAATTTTAATCATGAGAGATTTGATGAAAGAGATGTGTGAAGACAGAAATGTGCGCATTGTCCTTGA
>JASDQU010330280.1:0-12976 GCA_032191745.1 Picea mariana
AAGAAGAGGATGAATGGACCGCGCCCCTCCAAAAACTACAGACCTGCTACAACATTAATGCCAACGAAGACGATGACCCAAGGAAGGTGAATATCACAGAAATAGAAGGTCAGAGAGATGTGGAAGGACCAGGAGTTGAACTGTCATTCATTGGACAACTGATAAAAATAAAGAAATTCAATATCAGGACAGAGGAAACACCAAATCTTGCCAATGTCGAAGATTACTGGGACACTGCTACCATTGACAAAATCATAGAATTATTGCATGAGTATCAGGACTTGTTCCCAACCAATTTCATTGATATGAAGGGAATCAAAGGACCTATGGGAGAAATGAAAATACCTTTGAAACCAAACATGAAGCCATTCAAGCAAAGACCCTACAGATTGAACCCAAAATATAACGAAAAAGTGAAGATTGAGATTGACAGAACGCTGGAAGCAGGGATTATTGAACCTGTCGAAGAGTCAGAGTGGATTAGCCCCATGATCATGCAAGATAAGAAGACAGGTGAGATAAGGATTTGTGTAGATCTCAAGAAGCTGAATGATGCTTATCTACATGATCCTTTCCCTACACCTTTCATGGAAGAAGTGTTGGATAACGTGGGAGGCCAAGCTGTATATTGTTTTACAGATGGGTTTTCAGGATACCATCAGATCCGCATCGCCAAGGAGGACAGTCATAAGACTACATTTTCCATAGAGTGGGGATCCTACCAATATATAGTAATTCCATTTGGGCTAAAGAATGCCCCATCCATCTTTTCTAGGGTGGTGGTTGAAGCATTCAAATAATTTTTACATAAATTTTTAGAAGCATACTTTTATAACTGGACTGTTTTTAGTTTGTTGAAAAATCATATTGAATGTCTAAGGCTAATGTTGGATAAATGTAGGCAGTGTCAAATTTCTTTGAATTTGAAGAAGTGCATCTTATTTTCACCATTTGGAGTATTATTAGGTCATATTGTATGCAAGCAAGGATTTTTGGTGGATCCATCCAAAATCGCAATTATAGTTGATTTACCACCACCTACATCAGTCAAACAACTGCGCACTGCACTAGGACATACTGGCTATTACAGGAAATTTATCAAAGGATATTCTCAGATTACTGAACCAATGGAGAGGTTATTAAAGAAAGACTGTCAGTTTGGTTGGACAGACGAATGCCAGCAGAGCTTTGACACACTAAAACAAAAGATGGTCACTGCGCCTATTCTAGTCTTTCCCAACTGGAGCAAGGCATTTCATGTGCATGTGGATGCATCTTCTACTACATTAGGAGAAGTACTGGTACAACCTGGAGAAGGGGACATTGATCATACATTATCATTTTCCGGCATAAATCTCTCCACAGCTGAAATCAATTACACTACTACAAAGAGAGAGGGACTAGCCATGGTGTATGCATTGCAGAAATTTCGTCACTACTTGTTGGGAGGACACTTTAAAATGTTTATTGATCACTTCACATTGAAATACCTAGTCAACAAGCCAGTGTTGGGGGGGAGAATATGCAGATGGCTCCTCCTGTTTCAAGAATATGGTTTTGAGATCATAGTTAAGCTAGGAAGAATGAATAAGGGCCCAAACCACCTGTTGAGGTTGGAGCATGGCGAAGAACCTACCAGTCTGGAGGATACACTACTGGATGCATAGTTGCTCGCCATTAGAAATATTGATGACCACTTCATAGACATAGTCTAGTTTCTATCAATAGGAATGGCTCTAGCTAAGTACACAATTCCGCAGAAGAAACAACTAGTGGTGCGCGCTGCAAATTTTTCACTGATAGTTGGCCAGCTATATAAAATGGGACCTGATGAGATCCTAAGAAGATGTGTGATGGAGGCAGAACACCCTATGATCCTTGAATAAGCTCATGAAGGCATTGCAGGAGGACATTATGCAGGAAAAGCAACTGCACAGAAGGTTCTGCAAGCTGGCCTTTGGTGGCCTACATTATGCAGAGATGCTAAAGAATATACCAGACCATGCGATGTATGCCAGTGAGTTGGAAAACCATCCCGAAGAGATGAGATGCCATTATCACCGCAGATGACCCTACAAGCATTTGAAAAATGGGCCATTGATTTCGTGGGACCTATAAACCACCAGGAAAGTGCACAGGAGCAAGATATATTATCACTGCGACAAAATACCTAAATAGATGGGCCAAAGCAAGAGCAGTCAAGGACTGTAGTGCAGCTACAGCTGCGCGGTTTATATTTGATGACATAATAACTAGGTTTGGATGCCCTAAGGTCCTTATGAGTGATCAAGGTACACACTTCATCAATAATACATTTGAAGCCCTGACTGAAGAATTTGTAGTCCACCATCAGAAGAGTAACTGAATGGTTGAAGCATTTAACAAGATCTTGGAGATAGCATTGACAAATATTTGCAGTGTGAACAGGGATGATTGAGATTTAAGAGTACCAACAGTACTTTGGGCTTATAGAACCACTTGTAAGAAATTAACAATGTAGACCCTTTTCAAGTTGGTTTATGGTCTTGAAGCTGTTGTCCCAATGGAGTACTTGGTACCAAGCTTAAGAATTGCTACATTTATAGACATGGATGATATTGGTGCCATTCATGAGAGGCTAGCACAGTTGTTCGAACTAGAAGAAGACAGATTCATTGCAGGCTTCCATCAGCAAATTCAGAAGGAACAAGAAAAGTCCTATCATGACAGACACATCAAGAAGAAGATATTCAGGCAAGGTGATTTAGTCCTGCTGTATGACAGTAATTTTATCAAACACCCTAGGAAGTTCAAAATGCATTGTCTCAAACCATATGAGATTGCCTATGTTACAGAAGGAGGAGATGTGCAGCTGAAGACATTGAAAGGATATTGGAAGGAACGCTTGGTGAATGGGAGTCGGCTGAAGTTGTACTATGACAACCAGTCGCCTCACAGCTCTCAGAAGAATCAAGAAGATAAGGGTCCAGGTACTAGGTGTAGTTGAAACTAGGTACCTGACACAGAAAAGACAGTCTGCACAAGGAAAGAAAGGAGGCATAAAGCAGAAAGCAAGGGCTGCACTACGCAGTTGAAAGTCGAAGTAAAATAAGAGGATCAAATCTCAAGTGCCTTGGGATTAGTCACAGGTGAGTGTTGGGGGCCTGTTGGCCATGGGTTATGGAAGGAAGTAAAGAAAGAGGAAGTAAAGGTAAAAAGCGAGTTGCACGGGAGACACAGTGGTTGTCATTGGGTTGAAGTGAGCAAAAGAACAGAGAAGATGGAACGAAGTGCGGAAAATCAGGCTGTTGGATGAGGAGATCGAGGATGAAAAATCAACAAGAAGAATGGACCAAGGATGAATTAGGAAGTGGAAAAAGAAAGCATTATATTTCTTGGAGCACCACGAGATGGATAAGGAAAGACAGGTTGGCGAAGCCTAAAAAGAATAGGTCAAGTTGACCTAGGGTTGTAGACACCTAGGGTTTTGGTAATTAAGGTTTTGACACCTAGATTTCGACCTAAGGTTGTCGGTGAGGGATTGTAATGTATAAATAGAGGTTGAGAGGACCTAGGTCGGGTCGGTACTATGGTTGAGCCTTATAGTCGAGTATTTTTCATCAGGAGAATATTGTATTGAGGGTGAGAGAAGTGTTGAGAGAGAGAGCCTTATGGTATTGTAAGATCTTCAGCTAGGTGCAAAGATCAAGTTCTGCAGCTAGGTGTGCAGGAAGGAAGAGAGACGGAGAGAGAGGATCTACTAGCCAAGAGCACAGATCAGAACTGTAAGCTTTACCTTAATATATCATAAGCACAGTTCTGTGGATGTATCCCTAGAGAGAGGGTGAACCACGTACCTCTGTTGTTGTGTGTGTGATTGATGCTTTGAGCTCTGATGTTGTTATATTGTTATCTGCATTACTGTATTAGATCAGATCTATAGATGTGAGGGATAGATCTAGCTAGTTTAATGGTAGATGCATGTTATGTTGTTGTTGTAGTAAGAACCACTTGATATTCCCCTGGTTGTAGACATCTATGTCCTGCAACCCCCTCATAGCTACTTCGGGTGAGACTGCATCTTCTTTGTAGGTGTTGCCGAAAGGGCCAGTAGCTAGGGCTTGTTGGTGCGCTCTTGGAGTTGAACCCTGGGTCTGCCCCTATGCCAACAATAGTGTTTTCATATTTTTGATGATTAATGCATGAATTGAAGAATCACATGGATTTTCAGGGTAGTTGAGGTTCCTTATATAGTGGCCAAGTTCTCATTAGATTGCATCATTCATACCTTTCACTTTGTTATAGAAGTTAATATTGAGTTAATCCCTCTTGAGTTATCGTTAATTTTTAAATGCCATCATGATATCATAAGACACCGAAGACATAATCGTCAACACTATATTTGAATTTTTCTTGCTATTGAAGATTAGAGAATACTTTTCTTGTTATTGTAGATTAAAGAGTAGTTGTTGATTAATCTTTGAATATTGTCATGATTCTTTTAATTCAATAGATTAAGATTTCCTTTTGTAGATTAGAAGTAATTATAAATTTTATCTTAAGAATAGAGTTCACTTGTTTAATAGTTGATTTGTCGTTTGTTAAGTAGTTTTTATTAAGTTACTTGTTGCATAAGTTTTAATAGGGTAGTTGCTTGCTTATTTACTTGTTTAAATAGTTGCTTTCTTGTTTATTTACTTACTTGTTGCTTCTCATGAATTTGAATAGATTAATTAGATTAGTTTGTTGTTGTTATTTCTCATTAAATAGATTAAATAGATAGTTGGCTTTTGCTTATTGTAATGATTAAGTTAACTTGCTTAAAGTAGGGTTTTCATTTTCTTTCTTAGGACTATCCATCGATCCATTGTTCAAAAGTTACTTAGGGTAAATAGTTTAAATTTCTTGATAGGGTTTGATCATTGATAGTCTTTGCTTAAGTAGGTTAGCCCTTATATAAAACATTTCCTTAGTTAAACTATACTACCTCTAGCCTTTCTGCCTTGGCACATATAGTGCTACAACTCTAAGTTTACTTACCCTAGGTTGACAATTTAATTGAGGGTTTTTAGTGCATATAGAAAACCCATCACTCGCCACATGGAAGGCCTGGTCCTTTATTTCAAGAAATCTCAATTTCATAGAATAATAAGTGTTAAAGTCAGGGAGTCTTCATCAGGAGCCCCTCAGAAGTTGTCTAGTTAGTGTAAATTGAGTTGTATTTCCTTATTACTGCACGTTCAAGAAGTTGAAAAGTTCATCTTGGTTGGGATACTACATTGCTTGGGTAAGATCAACTAAAACTTCACTTGGGGGGGTCCTGTGCCTCTTCCTTTTCACAGGTATCCTTCTTCCATCCAAGCGTATTTAAGAGGCTGAAAGCGCGAGTAATGAGAAGTGGCTAATCCCTGCTTCTATGAACTACATGGGGCACTATTCAACCTAACCATCGTGGTCTACTAAGACTACTCTTCTTATACTGGTTGGCATTGTTCCAGGATAATAGGTGTTTTCCTTATTAAGATAACCTTTAAAATGGTGTGGTGTCCAATGATGTGTTAATAACTAAAATTCACCAATAAAATACATATTAAAGTCAAACCTTTTGTCAGTCCACCCTTCATCCATGAACAAAAATTGCAGCAGTAAATACCCCCTTGAACATAGTTGTAACAACTCGTAAAAAGGCTGTCCACATTGATTTACATCCCCCCTTTTGATTTGACATCTTCCCGAGATCACTTCCTGGGTCACCCCGGGGAGTACCAAGCCATTTTGGACTTGTTTCCCTACCTTAAAAGCTTTGAACAACTTGTTGTTCGCAATTTACAGCTATCTAAAAATACTTGGTTATAGATTTTAAACTCACTTTTCACCCTTATTTTTTCACTTTAAGCATCCACTGGTCTATTTCTCGGGACCCTGGTTTACCCTGGGAACCCATTCTGGCCCATTTTCCAAGGCTTTAAGGGAGCGAATAGCTCATTGTTCACTTTGTTTAGTTTGTTGTCCTAAAATTAGTGAACTTATTTTCATCTCGTTGTCCATAATTTTCACTCCCCATGTCATTTTGGCCATCCAAGAAGTTGATGGAGGACAACACCAAGGGTGGCTAGTACTAAGAAATACTTCTCACAAGTATTTCACCTCTACTTTTTCCCCTTCTTTACCACCTCAAGTGAAGGACCATCTGAGGTGCGGGTAGTCTATGCCTCGTGCTGAGCTGTCAAAGAGGATGTAATCAACTTCATAGTCGGATAGGTTAAATCTGTCCCAACAGACAGATTTTGCTTATAACATGTCCCTTTTCGGGCAACCATACTGGGGAACTTGAAAATATCTTTATTTTTGTTTTTATCCAAAACTGTTACTGAGTATTGGACCCAAATTCTTTGAGGTCCTTTTTCCATCTGTTGACAAAATTTTGTGGCAAGGTCTTTTAGTGATCCTTTGGATTATATTTGGTACTTTTTATAGTTTTAGTTCCCTTGCAATTCCATTGCATCTAGGAGTCATAAATACCATCAAGTTTTCCTTTCCTCTTATCTTGTCACTTTTCAGTTCCACTTGTTCGAACTCACATGAAAAGTTATAAATCTGTCATACTTTACCTTCCACTTCAAGAAGAACGAAAATAATATTTATTTAAGTTAAGTTATTTTAACATCATGTCAAGAAGAGTAGGATTTTTGGTGTGATACATATCTTGTACTTAAAGTACTTACGTAATCCCCTTGCAAGCTGGCAGAGAAGAAACATCCTAATACTAGGGAAACAGTGTCCCCCAGGAATACAAGAAGTCAAATTTCATGAAAGAAAACAAGTAGTGAGACACATACCTCTGGGAAACTAGAGAAACTAGTTACACCTGCCATGCGAGCGCAGTCACCATATTCCTCTTCTCCTTTTCAAGTCCTCCTACTAAAGAAAGATTTATTCTATCCAACAATGGTTACTAAACCTCAGGTTGTTTCTCTCGTCGTTCCAAAAACTCTTGTTGTTCCTCCCATAGTTTTTTTGATGGAAATGCCCTGGAAACTTGAGACTCTTTTTAGGTTTCCCCAACCTCTTCATTACATTCCTACATATGCCCCAAAGACACTTCCTAATTTCAATGGAGTTGGTACATTGAATGCCGAGGAACATATACAAAACTTCTATGATGCATTAGCGCTTATGGACATAACAATTATTGATGTCATCATTAGAATTTTTGTAAGAACCTTTGAGGGTGAAGTAGAGAGATGGTATTGCTTGCTTCCCAATGATAGTATCCCATATTGGGACACTATGGTCTGAGAATTCAAGAAGCATTTCCAAGGGGAGGATGATGTAGCTTCTCTACTCATGGATTTCACAACAGTCTCCATCCATCAGGGGGAGAAAATTCAAAACTTTAATCAGCGCTTTACCTCAACCTTGAATAGGATCCCAACTACTTCCCAACCATCTAGGAACAATTTTTTTCCATTAATACATGACTGATATGAATCCAAATGTAAAGTATATATTGAAAGATAAATTCAATACAAACTTTAGATGCGGCCAAGGTTAGTGCCATGGAAATTGAAAGAAACATGGAGGAATCCAGTATGATTCCCTCACCTTTAGCGTAGCCCCATTTTAATGGGATGTATAGGAATGAGGTACCTCGAAATGAGGGTCCCTGGTATGAACCCCCACCTGACCAAACTTTGAGGATTGAAGAAAGGGAAATTTCTAAAATGCTCAAGTTGTTAATGAACATGAAAAAACAAAAACTTTCCCTTAATTGAAAGGTGAATGAATTACATTTTACTGCTCCTGTGAGGCCAAGGCCTCCTTTTCCTCCTACTCCTCCTCCTAGGAAACATGTTTTTGAAGTGGAATGGTGCCACTTTTTCCAAGACTTCCATGATCCCGAGTATTGTTACTCATATACAAATCACTTGGAATTGTCTAAAACCGGCAAAACCCCTTTACCTCCAGTGAAAAACAAGCTTGCCTCCACTTCCCAAAATGACAAAGTTAACATGGAAGATTTTGTTCCCTGCGATGATGATAGTCTTACCTTCAAAAGATTTGCTGTAGAAACTAGGAGTCGGGCCCCTAAAACCACTCCGCAAGGGGTGGAAGGGACCAAAATTGATTCTAAGGACAATGAAAAAATAAAATTTCACGTGAATGGTATCTTACCTTCTCCTCCAAAGAAATGGGTTCCATGGACTCCAAAAAAGGTAAATTTGACTAATAATCCACCACCCTTCTCCCCAATACCGGGGCCTTACAACTTCGTTGAAGATCTAGCGAAGGTCCTCTCCCACATGATGTTATTATATTCTCTTAGAACACATACTCTATTTGAAAACCTTTCAGATGTTCTACAAGCACCTCCTACTCCATGAATAGAACAAAAAGTTCTTGTTTCCAAAGAGTCCTCTTCTCAACCTAAGGAGGCATATGATGTCATTGATATAGACCATGGAGTTCCTCCTTTCTATGTCTCAGTTATGATTTCTGATTTTGTGCTCCATGATTGTGTCATTGACATAGGAGCAAGGCACAATGTCATGCCCCTTCGAGTCATGAGGATATTGGGTCTTGAATGCATGAGCCCATGTAAATATCTAATAGATTTGGATTCAAGGATTGTAGAAACCATTGGTTACATCAAGGACTTAACCACTGCTTTCAACCAAGATCTAAATGTGAGCATGCTCATAAACTTGATCGTAGCAGACATACCTAAAGCATATGGCATACTTTTAGGAAGGGAGTGGTCCACAGAAGTCAAAAAGGGTTGCTACTTCATGGAAGGATCCCACTTCACCTTTCCTCATAAAGGTGTCAAAGTTTTCATTAGAAGGGAACCAAAATACCGAGAGTAGGTTGTACCTTCTTCCTACAAAAAAAAACATGTGTCTTTTCAAGACACAGGGATGGGTATGTATATTTTGTTATCTGAGGAATATGCACATGTCCCTCCTTACGATTTGGAATAAATGATGTGGAGAATGGATTTCAACAGTACTAAATCCAAGCATGGATATAGGGCTGGGGTCCTTTTGTCTAATCCCAAGGGAAAGGCAATCCCCTTCTCTTTTCTATTAGAATTACCTAACACTAATAATTTGGTTGAATATGAAGTGTTATTTCAAGGCCTCCAAAATGCCTTAGACTTAGGAATTTTCCATTTGTTGGTGAGCGGGGATTTTGAGTTTGTTGTGAATCAAATCAAAGATAAATATGAATTTCATAACCCTCGCCTCAAACAATACCACCGAAAAGCTAAGGAAATTATTGAGAATTTATTATCTTTCAACATTCAATTCATACCTAGGGCTGCAAACCACGTAGTTGATACTTTGGCCTTGGTTGGTTCATGCTTCACTTCGGATTTCGTAAGGTCTATAGAAGATATAAAATTCCAAATTTTACATAGACCTGCATTACCAGATAGCGTTGACTCTTGGAAATTTTTTGATACTAACGAACAAATATGTAGGTTCCTTCAAAACAAGGAGGAATTCAAAGATTTACATATCATCCATGAATTGGAAGAGGAAATCAGGGACATAATCCAATTGAAGAGCTTCACTTCGGATTTCGTAAGGTCTATAGAAGATATAAAATTCCAAATTTTACATAGACCTGCATTACCAGATAGCGTTGACTCTTGGAAATTTTTTGATACTAACGAACAAATATGTAGGTTCCTTCAAAACAAGGAGGAATTCAAAGATTTACATATCATCCATGAATTGGAAGAGGAAATCAGGGACATAATCCAATTGAAGAAAAATAAAATTCCACCTGGTTTGTCTATACTGGAATCCATGTTTGATTCCAATGATGCCACTACCTCTACACCTAGTATTGATAGTGAATTTGTTAGGAAGGTGCAAGAAACCATCCCTATAAACCTGGGAACTGAGAAAGATCCAAAACTGGTTTATATAGGGTCACATTGTTCTCCTTCTGAGATCACTCAATTCACGGAACTCTTGACAGAGTTCCAGGATTTTTTTTCCTGGTCCTACAAGGATCTGAAGGTTTTCGATATGGAGGAGATAGTCCATGCCATACCCATAATCCATGATTCAAAACCTTATAGACAGAGACAAAGAAAGAACAACCTTGCTTTAGAATGAACAATTAAGGCTGAATTAGACAAGATGGAAGAATCTAGGGTCATATACCATGTTCTTTACTCACAATGGGTATATAATTTTGTTCCCGATAGGAAGAAAACTGGTGATATTCGTTTGTGTCTCGACTTTCGACATTTGAATGGGGTGTCTGTAAAACACAATTACTCTTTCCCACCTATGGAAGAAATCCTCCAACAAGTCTCTGGGGCTCAGATGATGTCCCTTCTAGACGGTTTCTCAGGTTACAATCAGATAGTCCTCAAGCCTTTCGCTATTCACAAAACCACCTTCACTACCTGTTGGGGCACATATGCATATAACAATACGCCTTTTGGCTTGATTAATGCCGAGAACACCTTTCAACGTTCCATGGCCATTGCTTTCAAAGGATTATTGGGTAAGATGATCGTTGACTACTTCGATGACCTCATAGTATTTTTCAAAGAATGAAGTAGTCATTTTGATCACCTCATGCAAGTTCTTCTTAGATGTCGTAAGTTTGGCATATCTTTAAATCCTAAGAAGACCATTTTCGGTGTTATGGAGGGAAAATTTTTGGGTCACGTCATCTCTCGAGAAGGTGTCAAAGTTGATCTTGAGAGAGTGGTAGAAATAAAAAAGATTCCCTTACCTACTAATAAAAAATAAATGCAATCTTTCTTTGGAAATATAAAATTTTCTGAGACGCTTCATTCCTGATTTTGGTCAAGTTGTCAAACCTCTAAATCCGCTTATAAAGAAGGACATTTGGTTCAAATGGGACCCCCCTACCCATCAAGATTTTGAGTCCATTAAGCAAGACATTACTTATGCCCCTATGTTAATTAGTCCTTATCCCTCTAAGAACTTTGTCATGTACACTAATTCATCAGAGGAGATAATTTCTGCAATCTTATTACAAAAGGATCATGAGGAAAATCTTAGGTCAATCGACTTCGTAAGCCAGAATTTGAGGACACACCAAATGAACTATCATCCACTAGAGAAACATGGTTATTCCTTGTATAAATCCTTGGAGAAATTCCAACATTACATCCAAGGCCACAAAGTTTAGGTTTTTGTGCCTACAACTCTCTTAGTCACTGCCTTGAATCAAACCGATATGCATAGTAAGTGGTCCAAATGGATCATGCGGATGCACGAGTATGAATTAGAAATTAAACCAATGAAAACCATAAGGGGGACAGGGCTGGCTGAATTGCTAACCCAATCCCACACCTCAGTCATAGCTAAACCACCTCAAGTACATGACTTGATCTATTTCAAAGAATTGGTTAAAGAAACTGAGTTAGACTCACAACCATGGTATGGACCTATCATGTATTTTTTGATCAATGGTGATTTCCAACTAGACATGGATATTAAATCCAAATGAACACTTCATTTACAAGTTGTCTTGTATGTTTTACAAGACCAAATCCTTTACCGAAGAAACCTTGATGGGGTTTTGTCACGATGCTTGACTCCTAACCAAGCCCAAATGGCACTTGAGAAATGCCATTCTGGGGTATGTTGAGGTCACTTTTCAGACCAAACCACTACAGCAAAAGTTTTACATACGGGCTACTTTTGGCCTTCACTCCACCAAGATTGCCATTTACTAGTTTGAAAATATGAAGCTTGCCAATTCTTCACTGGGAAGAAAAAGTTAGTTTCCTTTCCTCTTAGGCCTATTGAAGTCCAAGTCCATTTCGCAAGATGGGGCATGAACTTTATTGGGCCAGTTTCACCACCTTCCAGCGCTGGTCACATATTCATCTTAACAGCTACTGACTACTTTACAAAGTGAGCTGAAGCAATTTCCCTTAGGAACACTACGATTCAGGAGGTGGTTGAATTCATTGAGCATAACATTTTATCCTGTTTTGGAACCCCCGCTGAGATACTAACGGATAACGGATCATATTTCATGTTTGATGTCATGCTTCACCTTGGTGTCACGTATGGCATCCAACTTTTTTGATATTCCACCTATTACCCCCAAGGTAATGGATTGGTTGAATCCACAAATAAAAATATGATTCGGATCCTTAAGAGAACAGTCAAAGATAACAAGCATGATTGGTACACAAAGTTAAACTTTACTTTATGGGTTTATCGTATAACCCCTAAGACAAAAACGGGTCAAATTCCTTACACTCTAGTGTATGGAGCCCCTGATGTACTGCCTGTTCACTTACAACTGTTGATTAAGGTTGGTTGTCTTTGATGTCAACCCTTAAAGAAATCCCTGTATCACAAAGGTTTGGGTAATGGACCCAAGATTGTTTGATGTAAATATGACTCATTATTTTTTTTTCATGGTTGATAAGAAGTAAATATGGATTAACTCCAAAGTGGTCCCCTTATGGTGAAAGCCCTCACGGGAAGATGCTTTGTGGAGTAAAAGAAACCACGCTTAATTGTGGAATAATGAGATGAATGATAGTGAATTTGTCAGGGAAACTATCCTAGATGGATAGTGCTTGTCATGCCATTTTTGTTGGTATGTATAACGTCACATAACTCCTCACGTTTAGAGAGTTATGACCATGTGAAGTTGGAGAACCCAGGTTTGGGTAATGGACCCAAGTTTGTTCGATGGATAACAGTATGATTTTTTTTATATTTTAAGGTAATACTATTCTATATGGATAGTACATGCCATTCCATTTCTGGTGGTATGTGTAATTTCATATAACTCCTCACGGTTTGAGAGTTATGGCCTTACGAAGTTGGAGGACCCTCATATGTCATATAGAAGCCCCAAAAGGTCAAAGTAGTCAAAGTGGTTTAAGAGATTTTAAAAGGTAAATAATAAAGTGAAGTGATGAGTGAATTATAATTCAAAGTGAATACAAAATAAATTATTTAAATAATAAATTTAA
>JASDQU010330283.1:2018-12458 GCA_032191745.1 Picea mariana
CCTTATCTTTGAGCTTTCTTCACACTGCGCATACTGTAATTTTACCTTTCTATAGTTCAACTCATTTTTTCAGTCAAAACAACCAACTTTGCACAGTCATCTCATATTTCCTTTTATTCACACATGCCTTAGCAACTGAATCACCAACCATCCAAGAACCATGTTTCTGTTCTGCTAACTGAATCGTAACTGAACAGTTAATAATGAAGAGAAACAATAACCCTTCGATCATATTCCTAATTAACTTGCACTGTTGGATTATAAATGATGGGTCTCGCGCTTACTCCATATGCCCATTGGCTGTGACCATGGGCCTAATCAAAATGCCTTTCGCATTTTGGCATTTCGACAATTCTTGTGATGAGATATCTTGACGCTCCATGTCGCGATCCCCGAAACTCCGAAAAAAGGAGCTTAGCTAAACTAGCTTCGATCATTTCGGTGTTTCGCATTTCGACATTTCGCGATTTCGCATGTCACGAATTCCTGTTGCGAGGCATCTCAACTCTCCAAGTCATGATCTCTGAAATAGAATTTAGTTGTTAGTGCCTTTCACAATTTCGCATTTTGGTATTTTGCGAATTCCTGTTGCCAGGCATCTCGACTCTCCAAGTCGCGATCTTTGAAATGGAGTTTAGTTGTTAGTGCCTTTCGCAATTTCGTATTTCGGCATTTCGCGATTTCACATGTCGTGAATTCCTGTTGCGAGACATCTCGACTCTCCAAGTGGCGATTTCCAAAATGGAGTTTAGTTGTTAGCACCTTTTGCAATTTCGCATTTCGGCATTTCACGATTTCGCATATCGCGAGTTCAAGAGGTTAGGGAACCCCGTTCCTTTGACTTTCCAGTCAGCGAAATGACGATCTTTCGCCATGTGTCCTATGGACCCAATGGTCCAGATCTTATCATGATTTCGAAACTTCATGGGCCTTCATCGTGTCTGATCAACGGTCCAGATCAATCCTGAATCCGACGGCTAGGATTATTTCATGATTTCGCATATCACGAGTTAGAGAGGTTAGAGCACTCCTTCCTTTGACCTTTCAGTCAACGAAATGCTGATTTGTAACCATGTGTCCTTCCCAAAGATGGATGGTCCTTCTGCTTTCGGGATTTTGTAAGCCCTCTTCACCGTGCACTTTAAATAACGTGCAGGTTCTCCTGGATCCAACACCGGTCAGACCTCGGGCTCAGATCTGACGCATGAGATCTGTTCTCTTCTACTGCGCGCTCCTCCTATCTGAATTCAAATCTGACGATCGTCGGGAAATCTGAATGGGATCCAACGATCATTGTTGCTCTTCACTGTTGAACTTGCCATTTCCATGCCATTATCCCTACGCTGTTGGTCNACTCTGCCTCTGTCTGAAAACATGCCAACATGATCCGTGACTTAACACTCGATTGGTCCATGATCTCTATTTAAAGACCATGGAGGGTCATTTGCCGATGATCAATTGTGAGAAACTCTCTTGTAAAATCTCTCTGTAATCTTTTTTCTTTTCATTAATAAACTGCTCCAAGTGGTCGTGTTGGCTGGGGCCGTGGATGTTTCCCCATAGGGGTTTTGCCACGTGAAAACATCGGTGTGTTGATCTTTGATCTAGTTATGTGATTGCTTACTGAATGTGTTCTTCCTCTATTGGAATACTTGTGTTGTCGAACAGGGAGCTCAAAATGGCCTCATTAGACAGAGAAAGGGAAAAAAATCAAAGTCCTCAAAACTTAGTGAATTCGGCATCATCGTGAAGAGTTCGTTGCAAGATTTCCAATGGTGTAAACGACTCGTCAAATGAACTTATAGATCAAAAGATATTTTTGGTCAACCTAGCCCAGTCAACATTCGTACTGCTAACGTCAACATCAGTGCAGATGATGTCAACGTCCATACAGAGTATGTGGCACACAGAGAGGGTGACACCTATCATGATGATGTTAGCATGATGACATGGCAACACCAGAGGCTGCCACGTGTCACTCATTTTTGGTTAATCTGTGGACCAATGGAAAGGCACCACGTGGCAGTCTGTACAACCATGTGGCATCCGTACAACCACCCGACAGGTGACGTGGCAAGCTGACCAGGCAGAGATGATGTGGCAGTGACTGTGCAAATTGATGACGTGGGCCAATGGGTGGATGCCACATGGCAGCAGGAAAATGCCCAATGAGGGCCAACATCCAAAAATCCAAAATATATATATATATATCCAGTCCCGCCAACTTTGGCAGCGGTTTCACCAGACTTGGTGGCATATCCCAACATATCCGACCAAACAAACTCCACCAAATGTAACAACCTTTGGCCAAAAGGTTAAGCAGTAGTCCGCCAAGGTTTAACAACGGTCTGGAAAAGTTAGCACCAATTCGGGTTGTTTTCAACAATACACTAAAAAGGGGAGGCCCGCAGGTTTGACCCCGGAACCTCCCCCAACAACTCAACTTTTAATAGCATCCACCCAACCACTAGGCCAACGGCCGTGTTGGGTAACTCTGCCCATATTTTAATTTAAAAAGTGGTTTTTTCTAATGCACGGGAGGAGGCAAGGCACGCGATGGTATGACTGGGCATGCCTTTCAAGGAAATTTTTTAATGAATTAATTGCAGGTTGCAGGCACAAAAATCGAGATGAATTTTCTCATGGACCTGAAAGTGCCAGACTCAGATTGAGGTGTGGAGACAATCATTTTTGGGTAATTCGACGCCATGAATTAAGTGGTTCTATTTGTTTTATGATCTGAGCAAAGCTTCTGCAACTTAATTCCAGAATGCGATATACTTATGTATTTTACCAAATTCTTTTACAGAGTTAATAAAAAGGCCTACCCATTTAAGAGCAGGACCCATAGATGTAGTCCACTAGGGACGAACTCTGTTATCAATTTTTTGTGTTCAGATTTGATGCTTATGTCTCTTTATCATTGAACTTTCCTTCTTTATGGTGCATATGAGTTTATGCTCATTTAATACAATTATTTAATAAGTCACATTGATGAAAATATCTCAGATCACCTTCTCTATGGGGTCAATTGTCATCTTCTACCACGTTGGCGCCACTACTATGTGCCTCATCTTCTTTTGATGTGACTACATCTCTCAACATCCAAGGGGATATGACTTCATCTTCTACGACCCTACTCTCTCTACTCCTGGTATCCCCACTTTATACCCTACTCCTAACACCATGTCTATTTGGTGACCTCTCTCCTTTTGTGCTCCTCTTTGGCACAAAACTCTCCTACAGATCCTCCTGGTGCGGTCTCCTTTCTCTTCATTATGAGTTTAACCCCTCATCATCATCCTCATCATTTTTCAAGGAATCATTAGTATTTAATATCCATGAATACAAGTTGGCTCATTACTGCTATTCGAAGAAAACCACGCTACCTAAAATAACCCACTAGAGGTCTTTAAGGGGGTATTTATGTTCGAGGAAGACAAACTCTTAGTAAATCATAAACAATTTTAGATCTTACTTCAAAGCCAAAGTACACTTTTAACCTAAATAACATTTGCAATCTAAAGCAAGTATTCCTTGTGGTCATAGCTAAAATTATTTCCAATAAAATCATGTTCTTTTTAATAATGTTTAACTTTAATAGCATACATGATACCAAAGAATACCCCTACTATTATGTTTTTTATAATTTAATTTTAAACTTTAAACTTAAATAAAAATAAATAATCTATTTAAATTAATTGTATTTTTATTATATTTAATTTTTATTTTATCTTAATTAATATGATATTTTTATAGCTTGAATGAACCAACATTTGAACTCGAGCTGAAGCAACTGCAGTCTCTTGCATGAGCCATTGCTTGAGCTAAAGCCACTCTATGAGTTACCCTTGCTTTGCAGAAGTTCATGCAGTTGATGTGCAAATTGTAGAATCAGGGCTTCAACCTATTTGTTGAGCATTGGATCTATGGGTCGTAGATTGGGCAGAAGGGTTTTGGTGAAGTAGTTGCCAGCTTATCATCATAAAGATGGGGTACGTTAACAACCCAGAATTAGAGTCCTTTTGCTCCTTGGTTTAGTCTCTGAACCCTCAAAAGAGGAACCAATCTTAGCATATGGGATTTGTTAAAAGCATGGAAGCCATTCCTTAATTGGTCCTCTCATGTTTGGAACCAGGAAGGAAAGCCCTAATACTATCTGAACGTGTGCTAATAGGAAATTTCACAGGGCTATGGCCAAGTCCAAAAGTCATGGAAACTTGGGTTGCTGAGCAATGATATCCCAAGATCAAAGGACACATATCATCCTTTGCTTCTAGTCGTTGATATTTTGTTTTTATTTTTCTTAATAAAGAGGAGCAAGATTTGATATTCTTCTCTATGCCATACTTCATGGGAACCAAGGGAATGTATCTGGCCTCATGGTTCCTAGATTTCAATCCAAAAGAAGAAATCACTGCAACTTCAGTGTGGGTTACATTGCCTCATCTCCGATTGATTTTCTAGGGTGATTATACTCTCAACGATATTGGAAACAAACCGTTCAGATTCATTGACCAAACAAAACCAAAAGAAAATATGTTTTCATGTGCAAGAATATGCATAGAGGTGGATTTGTAGAAGAGAATCCTAGAGGCTTTACAAATCAATATATATAAGTGGAGCCATCAACATATCCTAGATTATGAACATATTCCATTCAATTGGAATACTTGTCATGCTTATGGAAATTTCGCCAAAAGCTATCCAAAAACCCAAGAGGAGTAGCCTTCATCAAAGAAAAATACAAGAGAAGAGCCTAAGTTCAAGATGGTCTCAAGAAAATAGAGGGATTCTCAACACAAAAGGAAGCCTCAGTGGTTGACATCTCCAAAGGTTACATCATTCTGAAGAAATAACCAATTAGAAGTTCTTGGGAATCTAGAGGGTTTGGTAAATCTTGAAGATTTGGAGAAAGAATATGAAAAGGAAGCAATAGAACCCAACCCGAGAACAATGCTCCCTAATAATAGCTTAGATCCATCTCTGGAAGATCTTGAAACTAAGGCATCAATAGAAGAGGAAGCATAATACGAAGAGGAAGAAGAAGATGCAACATAGCAATTCGAGTAAGAAGAAGAGGATAAGGTCAAAGAACTAGAGCCATCATTGAAGGTTCACAATGAACCTTCTAAATCCGTTGTTGCAATCTTGAAGAAAACACCAAATCCCTACCCTCTTCTGACAAGAGGAAGGAAATCAATTGGAATCATAGAAATTACACGACATAAGGGATAAAAATCTTAAGTTATCAAGATTTTCTGGAACTTATTTTGGACAAGGGAGTGATTTCAACTAACAAGAAAGAGTTATGTTCTATTTTTATACTTTCATTTGTAATTAATTTGTAAGGATCTCCTCATTTGATACAAGAATTTGACAAAAAAAACTCCACTAAAATCCACCTTCTTTCTCTTTAGTCCTTTAAGGGGAGAGGAAATTATAGAACAGTACAAAATCAATAAGATTCTCAATGGATACCTTTTGTATGTCTTTATGAACTATGCTATAAAGTTTTTTATACAAATATTTCCCAATTACTTTTAATTTTTTTTTTTAAATTAATATTATATTTTTATAATTATAATTGAATTAATTTAAAAAATTGATACTATATTTTTATAATATAATTTTAAACAATAAATGATTTTAAAATTTTAACAATAAAATTATTTTTATTAATTTTTATAAAATTTTAATAATAAAATTAATTTTATCAATTTTTATTGAATTTGAATGTTTTAAAATTTTCAATATAATATAAATATAATTGATATTATTTTAATATTTTAAAATTAACGTTAATTAACTCATAATTTTTTAATTAGGTCTAGGGATTTTTTAATTAGGTCTAAAGGGGACATCGACGTCGAGTGAGACCCAAGGATATCAACAATAATCTCTACATGAAACCCAGAGTGTCCTGAATGAAACCCAGTGGACCTGCAGTGCCGAGGTTGTAGGTCGATGTTGGTAAGAAGAAACATAAGTTTAGTAGGGTTTAAATCTAGTGCTTCCATTGTATTAAAAGACATGATATTACATAGAGCGACAGTGTATAGAACAACATCTTGCATTACCCTGCCCGCTACCACGACGTCCACCGTATCTTCATTACCATAGCACTCTACCAATGCCCTTGCTATCTCCAGCCATTTTCGCACACACAAAAGTCCTCTTTAATCCAACACCAGAGGCAAAGCATCAAATCCTCTTTGTGAAAGACAAATAGTAACTATGCAATCTTCTGACCAGTTCTTAAACAAAACCCTCGTTGTGCCTGCGCCTAACCTCCATCCTTCTTTCCAACCCTAAATCCCAAGGTAATACTTGCCACAGCCATTAGCAAGGCTCAACATTGTATCCTTTTGCATGGACTCACAAGACCACCCTAGGGACTGAGAATGTAGGGAATACGGTGGACACGGTGGTAGTGGGCAGTGTAGTGCAAGATGTTGTCTAGGATGCTGCCGTTCTATGTAACATTATGCCTCTTTTCATACAACGGAGGCACAGGGTTTAAAATCCACACGGCCGACTACTATGCTTATGTTTCTTCCTATCGACATCGACCAGGGCAATGCAGTCCAATAGTCCTGATGTCGGCCCGGTTCGAGTAATTATTTGTGGCTGGTCCTAGACCAGCTGCAAAAGAATAGGAAAAGAGCTCGGAAGTGTAAATAATACCTCCATCTACCCCGGAGGTGGGCTGTCCTTGAGCTGCCCCATCAAAGAAAGCCCACGGGGAGGTCTTTTAGGATAGACCTGTCGATATGAGGGAGACCGAGAGATGGGGATAGGGACTGGGAAAAAGATGTGAGGATGGGTAAGCTTTGAACAACACATCGGGTGGGGGATGGGGAGGTGTCTTCAAACAAGGAGTGATTCCGGGCCAACCAGATACCCCAGGCAGCAATGAGGGGAAGAGCTTTGAAGTCCTTTACCCTCAGTTTGGTCATCCCTCTGTTTTTAGAACAGCCTCCACAAAATCCTCGGAAAACACACAAGTCTGGGAGTTTGCCTCAATTCAACCCAAACTTCCTATGAGAAAGAGCATTCCAAGTATGGCCATGGATATTTTCTATTCACTTCTCTTAATTTTAATGGTTGCTTGTATGGTGTAGGTTGGGCCATTAACGATTTTAAATGTGGGTTGTTGATTTCTTGACTAACTGCTTCTTTATTATTCAGTGTGGTATCTATTTGTAAAATATATTAATCCATATTTGTTTTGTAGGTTTAGAATTTGTATCCAAATACCAAGAGTCACAGACTTTGTAAGAAGGCATATAGGATTTAATATTTGTTGCCAAACTCAGTGGCTTCTGCTGTGTTGTAACACCCTGTTTCCCCCAGCTTGTAAATATAACTGGACTGGCCAAGAACTATGGAAAACTCATAAATATGAATATGTGATGTAAAGGGACCTTGAGGAAAAGGTCAATGAATGTGAATGACATTTTGAATTTATTGCAGGACTGCTGAGAGGGGATGTGCAAAAAAGAGACCATGATGGCGGTGGAAGGCACTTGAAAAGGTGGCGTTAACTTCCACCGAGAATTAATACCGTATTTGGACTCCACTGGCCCAGAGAACCAAGAGCGGCTCGCTGGCCCCCAAATTTAATGTCTCACAGGCTGGTAGGCGGGCGGCTTGATGAGGGATGGGATGGTGAACCACCCATCCGTAGAGCCGTCAGGCCTAATCGGCGCGAGGGTAATCATGCCACATGCAACCTCGCGAGAGGATAAGGCGTATGGTAGAAGTGATTGAGGAGGGGGAAGACACGAGGGGAACTCTGGCATTACGCAGAGTGAGTGATAGCAGAGAATAAGGATTGCAACCTTCGCTTCTGGTCACTGGCAGACAGAGAGACGCAGTCTCAGAGCATCGTGGTCTCAGCTCAGGGGTGTCTAGTGGTAAATCCGCTGGGAGTCGCTACGCCTACGATTGGGTGGAAACGAGCACCCCTCTCAGTAGTCGCACCCATTTTTGGTGTTATTTCTGATAAGTGTTTTACATATTGCATCTTGAAATTCATAGAATGATATATATACATGTATATGCTCATAGAACTGTGAAACTGTGAATGATTTCTGTGTAAGAATGTCTGTGCAATATTTGATAAGAATGAATAGATATATGCTCATAATAGAGGAAATCATGCATGACGTACGTTGATAAAGGAATCTAATTATGCCTAGGTTGAACTAAGCTAGGCTTCCAGCCCGTTATCGGGAAGCTGTTTTCCCTTACCCGTCTCCAGGGATGCCCTGGAATAGATCTCGTCACAGAGACTTTCCCTCCTTAGAAAGGTTCACCAAGAACCCAGAAAAAGGACTTGAACGCGCAAGTCTTAATAACCCTGTACGAGGAGGAATGACCCTCTTAAAATCTCGAAGTAGCAACGTAGGGATAAGTAACGATTCGATGGATGAGATCTTGTCGAAAGACCCATGGTCATTCATGACCATCAGATTGACAGAAGTAGTAAGAGATCTATACCTCTTGCCCTTTTTCCTCTATCTTCGTGAATAGCGAGGAAATCAGGATCATAGGTCCCCCAAGGTCCATGAGAACATTTGGACCATTGACCCTTCCACATCTATGAAGTCGTGGAAGAATTCATAAGGTGGGACAATCTGAGTCGTTGGATCTCATTCAGGAATCCCGTCGGCCGTTGGATCGGGTTAAGATGCTTGGAGTTTAGTCTCTGTAGTATGTGCAGGAAGGACGGATCTAGACTGTTAGATCTTGGTCCAATTACCCGTCAGCTGTCGGATTGGACTGGAGCTGTCCAAGGGTTACTATCGAGAGTCCAGTCATCGACATATCGGGATTCTCAATGACAAGAAAATCGAGACACTTCAAGTCTCGAAACACCAGGAAGATCTGAATCGCCCGTTGAGGATACACGTGGCAGAGATCGGGGTTGCTATCGGGAGTCGGGATATCAACACTCCTGGGGACAAGAGATTGGGGAAGTCCGAAGTAACAACCCCAACAAAAATCTGAGCCGTCCGTTTAGGGAGACAGGTGTCTGAAATCCGTAGAGAGTCGGGGTATTCGACATCGGGAAATCGGAGTTCCTGAGCCAGTGAAGATGGGAACATCACAAGTCTTGGAATCCTGGAGGAATCGGGACCGTCCATCAGAAGAGGACGTGTGGCAGCAATCGGCGTCGATGGGGAAGGTCCCGACAGGAAGCTGTTGATCGGCGTTTGTGTCATCAGGATATCGGGAATCCTGATGACAATTTATTTATGCATTTTGGAATCGCGACGCTCGAAACCCTGATGAGTGGAAGCCAGCCGTCGATATATTAGAGAAGCAGGAAGCGCCATTGTGGGGGCCAGCTGTCAGCATAGCGGGAAGATGGGATTCGAAGGATCGAGAATCCCGTGAGCCCATACATTTTGGCATTGAAAACCTCGTAGCCCCGACGAGGGATAAGACTGCGGTCACTGGGATCATGGTCATGTGAGCTAGGAGCCTGGCCAGGAGAGCTAGCGCGTAAAGGACGCGTCGGGATTCGAGAAATCGTGAGTCCTGGGGACGTTTGCGTTTCAACATTGGAAAGTCCGAAACTCCGATGGGGGACAAGGCTGCGGTCTTGCGAGATAGAGGTCACGTGGACTAAAGACTTAGCCCGGGAGGCCAAGGCAGCAGAGGAGCGTATCGGGAATCGGAGATCGGTGATCGGTGAACCAAATTGTTGGGACATCACGAGTGTCAAAACCCCGATGAGGAGGTATGGCTGCAGTCATACAGTGAGCACGGTCGTATGGACTCAAAGGACTAGCCCAAGGGGGCTAGTGGAAGTTGGAGTGCGTCGTAAATCGGAGGATCGCGGATCAAAAGGGGATATACATTTTGGCATTAGAGAACCCGAAACCCCGACAAAAAGAAAAATATAAGGCTGCGGTCTCGTGAGCACGATCGTGTGGACCAGGGCATAGCCAGGAGGGGATAAGGCCGGAAGAGAGCTCATAGAAGATCGAAGAATCGAGGGCATAGGAACCCTCGACATTAGAAAGGAAAAAACCCCGAAAACCTGAAGTTGTCATCAGGAAAAGACCACGGTTAGGTGTAGAAAGCCGTATAGGTGAATGAAAGACCCGTTGCTCAAGGTTGGCATGTCGCTGATGCAAGCTTCGAGGATTCTCATTGTTGAGAACTAAACGAAAAAGTTTGATCTAGGTAGTGGGTATGTTACAAAGTGGTATCAGAGCATGGTTACAACACTCAGCCTGATTGGGCTCATGCACGAGTCACGCATAAACCTCGTTCGAAACACTCCTATGAGGAGTAATCCCTTGACTTAACTCTCTTGTCCAGGATTAAAACTTGGAAAATGAGAACCCGACTGTGTATGCAAGTGAAAGAAGTTATGAATTTATGCGCAATTTATAAAAATGAATTTAACTCTTGACTAATAGC
>JASDQU010330285.1:0-10682 GCA_032191745.1 Picea mariana
TTATTCTTGGCAAGGATGAGGTCAATCCTTGTCTTCCATGCTCTGAATTTAGAGGCTCCATCTAACTTGTTCTCAGACTTCATAGAGTTAGTCATGGCTGCTTGACTTGGTCAAACCCTAGATTTGACCAAAAATTCAAACTTCATGTCTTGGCTTGCTAAGAGTATCAGAAGATGTGCTAGGCTAGAGCACACTGATCTATCTGGAGATTAGGTCAATCCATTCACTTAAGGTGCCTCAACAAGAGGATTAGGGTTTCTGCAACTGCTCCTGCTAGTAACCCTAGCAGCAATGTCTTGGAAGCTGCTTCTGTTAGTAACCCTAGTGGCAGTTCCTTAGCGAGCTCAATATCCTAGTGACTATGTTTCCTTCCAACGTTTAGACTGAATGAAGGAGGTGTGGGCCCATAACCTATTAGAATATAGAATATTGTGTGCTCGTTTTACCATTGACGATACCCTTGTCACCCAAACATAGGCCGAAGCCACCCTTCGAGCACCTTAACCTTGACTGAGAATTACTCTGGAAGCAAACCCTAGGCTAGATAGCCAAACAAGGTGTAGTGCAACTTCCTCCAAGGACAGTGAACCAATAATAGTTGATCAGATAGTCCAAACCCTAGCCAAGAGATATTCCAAGCCAACACTGAAACTGGTTGTTGTAGTAGTTGCACCTGCAGCTCTCCTCCACACGTGCGCACCAAACTGGGAACTGCAGTGCGCACCAGTTGCTGCTCTACAATTCTGAGATGTGTCAAATGAGAACTGGCACCCTGTATTTATAGTGGTTCTACCAGATTTGTTGGGGATGACTTCTCCTTCTGAGTACATGTATGTTCAGTATATTATTATTATTTTTGGCTGACTTCTTCTCTTGGAGGCTAATAACCTACTATAAATTATCTTCTTGAGCCGACAAGACTTCTAGGGTTATTAGCCAACTCATTAGGGTTTTCTCTTGCTTTCCAGAGTCTTCTATTCTCATCAGGTTTACACATGCAGGTAAATACCTCCCATAGCTACCATAATATTAACACTAGATAGTTCATGATGTGTCAATTAGACTTACTTGCGTTAAAGGTACACTGAAGAATGGTATTGAGAGACTTGTTGACAGCCTCAACTTACCCATTTTCCTATGGGTAGTATGGAGATAAATGTTCTTTCCTAAAACCCAATTTTGATGTGATCTTTGACATCATTTTGTTCTGGAAGTGACTTCCATGGTCAATGAAAATATCTTTCAGAACTCCAAACTAGAAAATAACCTAATTGAATTAAAAAAGAACAGTAGTTTCACCATCGCTTTAAAATGTAGGCATGGACTCCACCCACTTTGTGAATTAATAGAAGACCATGATGATGAAAATATGCCCCCTAGCCTAAGGTAGGGGGCATGTCATAAAATCAACACCCCACTTAGTAAAAGTGTCGACGATGATGACTAGAAAACATGGAGCAAGATGTGTGTGCATATTGCAAGTAAAAACTTGACATTGATGACATTTTTTGACCGCTTCAATATAGTATTTGAATATTGTCAGCCAAAAATATACGGTACACAATATTTTCTAGGTTGTCACCAACCCAAAGAGAGTCACGTAAGAGTCATTTGAAACAAATTTTGTTTCTTTGTGAGTCACAAAATGACATACAATCGAGTCTACACCATGGAAATACAAGGTATCACTAATTATGAGATAGATTTTCACCTAATGGTGAATGCGTCGTCAATTATCTCTCTAATAATGTGGGGAGAACTTCAAAGTTTGAAGATATATAAGGATGTCTCCATACCAAGGATCAAAAGAAGATATCATAAAGATGGATTCATTTGAAAATGAGTCCTCAAATTGTTCCTCTTTATCTTGCCTAGGAAATTCTGACATTGATTCCACAGAAAAAAAAGAGACTTTTTGGACTTTATCAATGCGAAGTCTAAGTCATATTATTACAAAATCACAATCCATTTGTTTAATTTACCCCCAAATATATGATGAGTTAATACATATTGGAAATCATTAACATCTTCAATAACAATAATTTTATGAAGGAGAATGTAATGCCAGAGTCTCTGGACAACATGGACAACTACCAAATCAAATTCTCAACATGAAAATATCGTGACTCGGTATCAACCAAACCACGAATCGGGTAGTAAATGAAACGATCGATAAACACATAATCTTCTTGGACTAAAACCATACCTACGATTGATCCATATAGTGCTAGGTACAACAAGATGTCATGTGTAAATTTGGGCAAAATAAGGAGAGGGGAAGACATTAAAGCCTTTTTCAATGCATCGAAATATCTTTGAACGTAAGTATCCCATTCTAAAGGGACCCATTTCTCAAAAACCACATTGAACCCTTATTGATCTCAACATAGTTAGCGATGAAATGATGAAGGAAATTCACTTTTCCTTGGAGACTATGATGTTGATGAATAGTACGCAGTGGAGGAAACTCAACTATTGCTTCAAACTTTAAAGGGTCCACCATGATCCCTTTGTTCAAAACGATGAAACCAAGGAGACACCTCGAAGTGACACAAAAATTACGTTTTTATGGATTCAACCAGATACAATAATAACGACATATATGAAACAAACAAAGGAGGTAATCTAGATGATTGACTCTATGATGAGAATGAGTGGCTATATCATCCAAATATGCCTCAACAATGTGTTTCATGTCATGTAAGGCAAAGATCATGCCCCAATATAATGTTTTCCCAACATTTTTAAGACCAACTGAAATTTTCTGATATGAAAATGTTCCCCGATGAAAAATTAATGTGGTTTTTTTTTATTAATTGGGTTGGTTGTCATTGATGTCAACCCTTGAAGAAAGTCTGGTAGCAAATTCTGGTAGCACAAAGGTTTGGTTAATGGATCCAAGTTTGTTTGATGGATAATGGTATGATTTTTAATATATTTGTAGGTAAGACTATTCTATATGGATAGTACATGTCATTCCATTTCCGGTGGTATGAGGAACATCACATAACTCCACACGGTTAGAGAGTTATGGCCATGTGAAGTTGGAGAAAGTTTTGGGTAATGGACCCAAGTTTGTTTGATGGATAATGGTATGCGTTTTGATATATTTTCTGGTAAGAATATTCTAGATGGATATTACATGTCATTCCATTTTTAGTGGTATGTGGAACGTCACATAACTCCTCACGTTTAGAGAATTATGGCCATGTGAAGTTGGAGAACCCTCATGAGTCATCTAGAAGCCCCAAAAGGTCAAAGTAGTCAAAGTGGTTTAAGAGATTTTAGAAGGTAAATAATAAAATGAAGTGATAAGTGTACTATAAGTCAAAGTGAATACAAAATAAATTATTTAAATAATAAAGTTAATGAAGAAATTAATAAGTGTACAAGTGGTTAGAAGTGGGTTAACCCTAAAATAAGGAAAGTGGGTTAAGATGGTTAAAAGGTAACCCGTTGAGGAAGCTACATGAAAGTATAAATAAGAGGCAAGGCTCTCTCATTTTAATCACACTTGAGCATATTGAATATATACATGTGACAAAGGTAACCAAAGGATATCTAAGATGAATTTTAGAGGGAAGGTGAAGTAAAGAAGGTCGAAATTCAAGGGAGGATAAACTCTTTTGATGATGCTTTCTAAGGTATGTTATTTACAGGTCATCTTGCCATTTTCGCAATAACTTGTTTTCCAGAATGCTTCAAAGTGAAAAATTGGAATTCCATGGAGGAAACATATCCAAGTAGCTGTGATACAAATTTCATCTTGTGGTTCACTGTATTTTTGGAGTTACATGCCGTGGAAAATAGGGTTTGTGGCTAGTCCTGAAACTAGTCTAAAGCTTGTGTTTTAGGTAAAAATGTAATAACTTCTTCATAATAGATACAAATTCAGTAAGACAAAATGTATTGGTTATAGTACATTCTTTATTATTCTGTGTAGAATTTTCAGATCCATACAACAAATATTATGTGTGGGGCATGATCTACAAGATTGCTCTCTAGAATAAGATAGAATTCAACAAGGTGTCCCATTTTTACTATAACTCCTTTTCTGAGAGGTTCCAAGTAGTCAAATCTAGAGGAATTGCACAAAAGACACCGAAGAACATTGTGTACCATTTTCATATATTTATTCATTACAGGTACATAGTTATGATTATTGAAAGTTAGGGTTTTTGACTAATCCAAAATTAGTCATGTGAAACTAAACTAAAGTTTGATGAAAATCCTAGTCTCTTTTTTTTTAAGTTAAGGAAGGTTTGTAGGTATGTGATCATATACACCAGGTCTATTACAAAGTTACAAATCAGATTTGGATGATGAAATTGATGAGGGCTTTTGGTTGAGGTACATGTTGGGTACATGGTTGAGACAAGTATTTAATGAGTTGGCATATACATGACCTGTATAGTTGATGACGTTGGTACATCTTGATGAGTCATAGTTTATGTGTACTTGATGCATGATTGGTACATATTTGGTGCATGTTTGATGCACTCATTGACGGTACAGGTAGAGGTACAAGTTGGTGCATGTTTGATGCACTTGTTTATGGTACAGGATGATTATGGGCTATTTGGGTAAGGTTGATGCATGGTTGATGCACTTGTTTATGGTATAGGTTTTTATAGTGGTATATCTCAGAGTGATAGTGTGACAGTGGTTCCATCATTCTACTTCTACGTCAGGGCAGTTGGACAGGGCAAGGACAGGTGGTTGTAGCCACCTTCCGGTTGTAGCTGGAGAAAATAGGGGGTTGTATCCTCCTTCTGGTTGTAACCATATAATTGGGGAGTTGGAGATTCCCTTAGGTTGTAGCCTAAGAAACTAGAGGGTTTGAGCCTCCTTCTATTTGCAATTGGAAAACAAAGGAATTTGGTGCTTCCAATGAATGCAATTCTCAAAGACATATAAGAAAAATCATTTTGTGGTTTTCTCCCACTTTGGGCTTCCATGTAAAAACACCAGTGTACTGTGTATGTGTATGATTGATCATTTATTCATTTGTTATTTACTCTAAAACTATTGGATGATAATGCTACATTTATTTAACACTTGTATTTTATGGTTAAAAAGGATTAAATTGCTCTATTACTCATTCACCCCCCCTCTCAATAATCTAACAATCGGTATCAGAGTCGGTTCCTTTAGGAAACAATTTAACCACTAGAAGGAGATCATGGATTATTCTAAGAATGGAGTACCAATGTTTAATGGTCAGAATGGTTTTAAGTATGAGATGTGGAGGAGAAGGAAGAAAGTATTTTTACAAGCACATGGATAATATTATATTTGGCTATCAATTGTTACAGGATATGATAGTTCAAAAAGGGTAAAGACTGCAAACAAGAACAAATTGAAGAAGAATAACAAAATATCAATGGATTTCATCTGGGAAGGATTACCTAATCCGGTAAGAACTTTGGGATAAGTTACATGACATATATTCTTCACCCATCGCGGATTCAGAAAATGCCAAAGAAGATGCAGATACAGATCAAGAAGAATTATGTTCACCGTGTCAAATAGATTTAGAAGATGAAGAGTACATAATAACAAGAGATGTGTTGTTTTGCTTTAATTGTGAAAAACACAAACATCTTGAAATAGAATTCCATGAAGGAAATGAGACAGAAAAACTAATTGAAAAGGAAGACAATTATGAAGAAGAATTGATTAGTGTTTTAGATGAACTAAGAGAATAAAAAAAGTCACTCAAGAAAGAATTGATGAAACAAAAGGAAAGTGTTCACATTTTTTAAGAAGCCCAACATGTCATCGAGAACTTAAGAACTCATCTAGAAGAAGCCAGAAAGATCGAAGAAAATATTGAATATCAAAATCAGTATTTGGAAGCCAATATAGAAGCACAGAAGGAAGAAGCAGAAATGAGAGAGAATCTATTGACAGATCATCTTAAGGAAAGAAATAACGATATAAACCATCTTGAGGTAGAGTTTGTTCAAGAAGAGAAAGGACTTGAGGTAGAGTTTGTTCAAGAAGAGGATAGAAGAAGTCATGAAGTCTCAGATAATGAAGAAAGAAGAAGAGGTTGAAAATTTTGAAGAATAAGTTTTCACATTGAGAAGTAAAATCGTCAAGCTCAACAAGAACGTTGAAGAGAAAAAAATATCCACATTAGTTATAGAGAATGAAGAGAAGCACTCTAGGTTGTTAGAAAAGAAGAATGAAGAAAATAGAAAGAGTTATGCAGAAGTACTCAAAGGAAGGAATCATGGTCAACCATAATCTAAGAAAACTATTGAAGATACATCTTCAAGAATATCATCCATGTTCAAGCCGCAAAGAAGCTTCAATCATGATCATGATCAGTCAAGAAAAAAATTCAGAAGGACTACGCCGAAAAGAAGATCATTCACTCACAAGTATGCAAATTTCTTTTATGGTCATTGTTTTTGTTTTACTAAATTTGGACATAAGGTTGTAGATTACAAGGATTATAAAAGAAATGTTCAAGCAAGAAATGCCTATGTGGCCCCACATAACATTGAATGTTACAATTGTCATAACTATGGACACATAGCTAGTGATTGTAGAAGCATGATCGATACTTACATGAAAGAGAACAATGATATCATATGTAAGAAAGTATGGATAAGAAAACATGAAGAACAGGTGAACAAAGACCAGGTCCCAAAGATCGCAAGATCGGAAATAAAACGAGATGAAGAAAATTCTATAGAGAAAAATAAAGATGTCAGATACAGAAAGGTTTGGAAAATAACTGAAAGAAATGAAGGACAGGTAAATAAGGAAGAGGTTCAAGAGATTGTACTTTCAGGAATTGTAATGAAAGATGAATCCACAGACAGAAATAAAGAAGTCAGAGCTCAAAGAGATGATGAATCTACCAATGAAGATGATGATGAATACACATCAGAGCAGGAATTGTTCTGATCCATCTGGCTTAGAGACTCCCAGGTAATATAAATATTAGATAGGGGTAGTCTATGCAATAGTTGTGACAAACCAAAGAACCAACCTTCGAGAAGCTTGCATATTTTGAGAAGACAGATTCAGAGAAGTCAGTTAGCAGAAGTACAGTTTGATAGATTAATCAAGACTTCATGATAGTATAGTGATAAATGGGTCAGCATTATGGACAGTTCCGCAAGTAGAGTCTTGGACAGTATGGACAAAGATGGATTTATAAGAAAACTTAGCAGGTTTGGATAGATATATGACAGTGGACAAGAACATGGATTCATAGATTGGTTCAGAGAGTGGTTCAAAGACAAAGGAACATTATCATAATGGATGATAATTACACAAGAAATGGCTTGAACAATGCTAATGGATTTCAAATTGACAGATATTTTTTGGACACATGTAGTGCATACAATAGTTCACATTCAAAATAGAGTAATTCTCAGAAACAACAATGACAAAAATCCCTACAAACTATGGAAAGGAAGCGCATACAACAACCTCTACATCAAGGTAACTCAAAGTAGTATTTTATTAATTGAAATTTATGTTGATGATATTGTTTTGGAAGTACTAATGACAGGTTAAGCCAGAAATTTGCAAAGGATATGCAAAATGAATTTGAAATGTCATTACTTGGATAATTATCCTTCTTTCTGGTTCTTCAGATATGTCAAAGAAACCAAGGAATTTTTATTTCTCAAACTAAGTATATCAGAGAAATGCTAAAGAGGTTTGGAATGGAAGATTGCAAACTAGTTACCACTCCTATGCAAACCTGTTGCAAGTTGAGAAAAGATGATGATTCAAAGTCTACAGACCAGAGGCAATACAAGTCAATGAGTATCTACGCTAGAGATTCAGAGTAATTTCTACTTTGAGTATCTACGCTAGAGACTCAGAGTAATTTATACTCTGAAATGAATGATTTTGAATACTTATCTTATATATGTTATATTTACAAGAGGAAGCACCATAAAGAGGGAAGTTCAGGTTGGGAGATCAATTTCAGGAAGAGTTCAGTCAGGAGGAGCAGCCTTGGATGGAAAGATACCTTTGCCATTGATGACAAAAGGGGAGATATTTATCAAATGCAAAGGTAAATGATTGAAAAAAGAGCACATAGGCATGGTTCTAGGGGGCGCGATGGTCACAGGGGGAGCATGAGTGATATGACTTCAATATTTCAACAGAGTGTTGCCATCAATTCCAAAGGGGGATATTGTTGATTAATTGGGTTGGTTTTCATTGATGTCAACCCTTGAAGAAAGTCTGGTAGCAAATTTCAGTAGCACAAAGGTTTGGGTAATGGACCCAAGTTTGTTTGATGGATAATGGTATGTGTTTTGATATATTTCCAAGTAAGACTATTCCATATAGATAGTGCATGTCATTCCATTTCTGGTGGTATGTGTAACTTCACATAACTCCTCACGGTTAGAGAGTTATGGCCATGTGAAGTTGGAGAAAGGTTTGGGTAATGGACCCAAGTCTATTTGATGGATAATGGTATGCGTTTTGATATATTTTTATGTAAGAATATTCTATATGGATACTACATGTCATGCCATTTCCAGTGGTATGTGTAACGTCACATAAATCCTAACAGTTAGAGATTTATGGACATGTGAAGTTGGAGAACCCTCATGAGTCATCTAGAAGCCCCAAAAGGTCAAAGTAGTCAAAGTGGTGTAAGAGATTTTAGAAGGTAAATAATACAGTGAAATGATGAGTGTACTATAAGTCAAAGTGAATACAAAATAAATTATTTAAATAATAAATTTAATGGAGAAATTACTAAGTGGACAAGTGGTTAGAAGTGAGTTAACCCTAAAATAAGGAAAGTGGGTTAAGATGGTTAAAAGGTAACCCCTTGAGGAAGCTACATGAAATTATAAATAAGAGGCAAGGATCTCTCATTTTAATCACACTTAAGCATATTGAATATCTACAGGTGACTGAGGTAACCAAAGGATATCTAAGCCTAATTTCAGAGGGAAGGTGAAGTAAAGAAGGATAAAATTCAAGGGAGGATAAATTCTTTTGATGATGCTTTCTAAGGTATGTTATTTACAGGTCATCTCACCATTTTTGAAATAACTGGTTTTCTAGAATGATTCAAACCATGAAATTGGGATTCCATTGAGGAAACATATCCAAGTAGTTGTGATACAAATTTCATCTTGTGGGTCATTGTATTTTTGGAGCTACACGCCATGAAAAATAGGGTTTGTGGCTAGTCCTAAAACTAGTCTAAAACAGGGGTTTCGAGTAAAAACACCATAACTTATTCATAACATATCCCAATTCAGTAAGAAAAAATGTATTGGTTAGAAAAAATGTACGGGACAAGGACAGGTGGTTGTAGCCACCTTCCGATTGTAGCTGGAGAACATAGGGGGTTGTAGCCTCCTTCTGGTTGTAGCCAGAGAATTGAGGAGTTGGAGCTGCCCTCGAGTTGTAGCCTGAGAAACTAGGGGTTTGGAGCTTCCTTCCAATTGCAGCTGAAAAACAAAGGAAGTTGGTGCTTCCAATGAATGTAATTCTTAAAGACATATAAGAAAAAGCATTATGTAGTTTTCTACCACTTTGGGTTTCCACGTAAAAACATCGGTGTACTGTGTATGTGTATGATTGCTCATTTTTTCATTGTTTCTTTACTCTTCAACTATTGGATGATAATGCTACATTTATTTAACACTTGCATTTTATGGTTAAAAAGGATTAAATTTCTCTATTACTAATTCAGCCCCCCTCTCAGTAATCCAACAATTTTATGTTGATCCTAGGGTTTAATTTGGATCTAATTGTAGGCAGAAAATTCGTCCATGAAGGATAATATCTCACTTCCCGCACACTCATCAATAATTTGATTAATAAACGGTGTTGGGAAGTTGTCCTCGTTGGATTACTAAAAGGGGGGGTGAATTAGTAATGAGAAATTACACCACGTATTAATCCTTTAAACCATAATGTATATTATTCAACCATGTTCATTTATTCATCATCAATATATTACGGTATCATAAACATCAACATCCATCAATGCATAATAAAAAATAACAAACACATCCACATAATATACAGTACACCAATATTTACGTGGAAACCCAATGCGGGAGAAAACCACAGAATTATTTTCTTATATGTCAAGAATTACATTCAAGAAAGCACCAACTTCCACTTCTCTAGATCCAAATAAAAGGAGGCTCCAACCCCCTATTTTCTTAGGCTCCAACCTAAAGGAATCTCCAACTCCTTAATTCTCCAGCTCCAACTAGAAGGAGGATACAACCCCCTCAGTTCTCCAGATACAACCGAAAGGTGGCTACAACCACCTAGTTCTTAGGATCCAACCTGAAGGAATATCCAACTCCCTGATTCTTTGGCACCAACCAAAACGAGTCTACAACCCCCTTTCCTTTCCCCGTCCAAGCACCCTAAAATATAAGTGTCAAATGATGAAACCACTGCCACATTGTCCCTGTGAAGTATACCACTTTAAACCTGTACTAATATTTTCCAACAACCTGTAACTAACTTGTACCAACAGCCTGTAGTTAAACTATACCAATAACCTGTAATAAACTTGTGCCAAGATATACCAACAACTTGTACCAATAATCTCCTCAATAGATCAGATTTGATAACATAGATCTCATACCCAATATCACCAGAATATCACTCAAACCATGTGCATCTATGTCTCTCTAGTCATGTGCCATACATGT
>JASDQU010330286.1:0-10706 GCA_032191745.1 Picea mariana
ACAAATATATAAATGTATCCTTAAATAAGGAGAAAGGGTTTGGGGATAATGAACTTTTGTAGATTGTTCTATGAAAGTTTAATGATGAGAAGCCATTGTTGGCTAAGTTTTTTGAAGACAAATTTCAATTTTGAATGTTTAATGTGTAAAACTCTTTCTACCACCTTGTTGAGTTCTGGAATTGTTTAAGATTGTTCTTTTACACTGTAGACTTCTCTCTCCTATAAGAAATGATCTTACTTATGTTTGTCTCCCAAATTGTTTGTTTATATCCATAAGCATAGTACTGTAATCAATTGTTCTTTTTCATATTTTTCTGGTATGCATCTAGTTACTTATATATGTTTTTATTTATGCAGTAACATTTTGTTGAGGATAAAAGCAATGGTATGTCTAATGCTATGTTTATCTCTCTAATTATGTTATTTTAGCCCAACCATCACTTAACATTTTGCTTATTAAATTAGGTGCATTTCATTTATTTCATCTTAGAAAACCCTAAATGGTGAACCGATCCACAATCAATAAAACCCCAAATTTATAATGGCCACCACGCCAAAATCCTGACAAGTTCCCTATACCAAACAATGAGGAGTCTAATTGGGACTTATCACTAGGGAGAACCCCTACTGCTAACACAAGACAATTTGACCCGTCAACACATACACCTTGGTCATTGGTGTTCATGACCCTTTGATGGGGCTTCATTTCATATGGAAATTTAAATAAGGAATTTTGGATGCACTCTTGGCTTCTAGACAGAAAATGTACTGCCATGTGAATTTTAAGGTAGTAGACAAGTTTTTATGGAACAATAATAAACTTATTTTCTATTATCTCTCTAAAAAAAATGACTATTTTGTGTTTTTTTGTTGTCGAGTTGCTATCTATGTAGGTCTTAGACCAGGGACTTCGTAAAGTGAGAAATTTAGGTCAATATGCAGCGTTGATTTGACCCCTTTCATCTTCTATGGAACATAAACAAAATAACCTTCTTCGGTTCTTTAAATCGAAAATAAATAGTTTGTATAAACATTATTGTATTGATTAGTGAATTTGTTTCCAATGGTCCAAGTTTGTTTGTAATGCCAAAGTGTAAAAAAATTTGCCCAAATTTGGAGCTCTGGTTGCACTAAACATAATTTACTTTTACTTTTAGATTTATAAAATGCAAATATTTGTTTAGATTCTAGATAAAACATTCATTCTTTTAAAAAATGTAATGAGTTGTAGCTTTCGCACCACCTTGTATCTTGTAGGTATTTATTTCAAGCCTCTTTTTGTAATTTTAAAAGGCTAGGCATACACATTCAGAACCTTGGGTTGGTAAACAACCTTCACAACAGTTTTTTGTGTGGTGCAATAATCGTAATGGTCAAACTTGAGTCATGTACATTATTATCGCTTTCCTTGGAGGTTATTCTAGTATGTAGAGGAATCTCATGCTAAAGTTGGACCAATGATTTGAAATGATAGAAATATGGGCATGGTCTACCCCAAAAAACTATTTGTTGATGCTTGAGTCTTTTGAATTTTTTTTGGATTTTATGTAATAAATTGATACTCTACATGCTACTTACCTCAACAAATCGAGATGCTTTAATTTATTCATGGAATGAAACCTACAACGAGGATTTGCTTGCATATGTTTTTGTGCCCAACACAATAGTTTCAAGGTTGAAACTTGAGCCTTGTATGATATTGTTGCTTTCCTTGGATCATATTGTAGAATGAAAAATGATGTCATCCTAGGGTTAAGTTGGTGATTCCAAATGGGTCAAATATGGGCATGGTTTGCTCGAAAATAGTTCTTCTGTGATACTTTCAATAAATATTTTGAATTTTAAGTTGGCGATTCCAAATGGGTCAAATATGGGTATGGTTTGACCGAAAACAATGCTTGTGTGATACTTTGAATAAAGATTTTGAATTTTAAGTAAAAAAATAATGGGAATGCATTATTGTATTGTTGGAGTAAAACTTGTAGCAAGAATTTGGTTGCATATGTTGGTGTTTAAGCCTTTTTTGGTTTTCTACTACTTGTGTACAACTAAAAAAATGGTTCTTCTTTTCCTCTTTAGTAGAACATTTGACCTTTTCTTATTTATTTATTTTATGTGTTCAATTTTATCACATGGATATGCTTTATGTTTTTAAGGACAGGTTTGCTTGTTTTGATAATTGCAAAATATTTTGGTCATTTTTAGAGTTGTTGTCTTTGAGCTAGGTTTTTTTTTTTTTTTAATGACTGGTGGAATTAACAACTGGGTGGTCTCGTACTCATGTGAAAAGGGGTCGATTCCTACCGCTACCACTATAACCTCCAGGTGTCATACATATGCCCCTTCTGCAGGCACATGTAAGTCAAGGGGATTTGAACTCGAAACCTCATCGAACATAACACTTCATATCACGACACTTGTCAATTGAGTTGCCCCCAAGGGGCTTCCTTGAGCTAATTTATTACTTGATACGTATAGTGTAAATATCTATTGAAATTTAGGATGATGTGTATATTTTCATCACTTTATAGCACTAAGTATCAACGCTTCATGTGAAATATTTATTTTTTTTTAAACTGCAAGAAGCTATAGGTTGTGCATCATCATGTATGTTGTAAATATATGATAACTATTTTTATTTTCTAAAAAAATTACAATAATACAATATAAATGTTTGTTTTAAATAGTCTATCAATGTAATATGAAACATTATTTTTGTTTGTCTTAGCGGGCTTCTCTAAAATGTACAATGTGGCTTGGGTTTGCACAATCTTCATAGTTTCGAGAACAATCACATCATATCTTTCCATCTTATAAATAATGCACCCATGTGTGTTTTCAAGTTTCTAGTGTATCTTCCAAGTCTTGTTTTTTCACAAATATGATCATGCATAGAAACCATTGTCTTATATAGCTAAGTGTTTTGTCTTCTGATTTTATGGTTGTGTTGAGGGAGATAGATTCCCAATGCTCAATAGTAGGAATTAAACCCAAGGACGAGACCCAATTAGACTCCTCCCTATTTGGTATGGAATAATCCTTTGGGTTAATGGTCCGACAACCATTCAATGGGATTTAAGAGTTGTTTGATTTCGTTCTTTCCATTTTATTTTTATTGTTTTTATAATTTTTTAGTTATCTACTACAAAAAAGAAGTGAACTAAAGAGTTTGGAGAAATTTGTGTTGAGRATAACAYGTTGGCACATTAAATGAGAAGTATCTRAGGATTYTAGATTCATGYAGAAGTAATTACACTATGAACATGTTACTMAATAGGTATTTTCCARGAAAYAAYTAACTAATTTAACAATAGTCADGAATAKATTTACAAYAGTGGGACAACCAGAACTAATTCCACAATATCCCATATTACAAAGAAATAAGACTAAAACAAAMMAMWAAAAACATCTTTCACCATAAGTATCCAACAATTCTTTCAATAAATAAGATAACTTAACAGTATTGAAACTATTACTAGATGTTTGTAACATTTACACGGTTGTAGAATATTCCACAATGATGGGTAAACACACAGAGATTCAGTGAAATTCCTTGGCTCATTTYGAGCTTTTGAATTTATCTTCAAAAATAGTTTCTTAGCTACAATAATCCAAAATTCCTTTTACAATCCATTGACCCTTGTTTTTTGGTCAATCTCTCTATTTATTAAACTTCACTTGCTAAACATAGTAAATTCTACTTGATACAAAATTGAAATGTCTAAAATAGAACCTTGCTTGCTAAGATGACTTGTGTGAACTGGGTGACTCGACAGTTGCATGCTCGCCGTCATAGGCAACCCATTGCATGAATAAATCCTCACATGTATGCATGTAAGGGAATCGATGTTGATCCATTGGAAAAATGAGGGTTTCTCTTATCTCTTTGAATTTTTGCATGTATTTGTCTATTCTCGGAATCAACCAATCCAGTCTATTAGTCGTCTTGACTTTAGTGATCAATAAATTCCACAAATGACCACATTCCATCATAGAAATTCTTTTGGCATCTTCCTCATATTTCTAGGAACTTTCCTGAAACTTAGACATCCTCCTCCAAACCCAAAAAATCCTCCAGTGACCGAAAATTTGGAAATTTGAGATCGATCATTGCATTATTGATCTTTTCTCGTGATTTGAGGCAAGTTGACCATTGTTCCTCCATTATCATCTTCAGATTGATGGATAAATTCACCCAGTACTCTGCAACTCCATGCATCCTTGTTATACTATCATTAGTTAGAATTCGGATGTTGTGGTCTTCCCTACCCTAATTTTTCTGGATTTCTTTGATATACTCAATTTTATCCATGGATCTAGCTCCCTTTTCACTCCATTTGAGAATTTCCTTATATGCTACACAACATAATAAGGTTTCCTCTTGGAATTCCATGACTTTTTTCAGAAATGTATCTCTCACTATCTTATATGTGTTGTGCTCTTCTAAAAGATATTCCTTCGGAATCAATACAAATTCAGTGATGTCTTTCTAATAGTGTACTTGATTCCTGAAAGATTCTAATTATCTCCTCATTTCTTCAACTTCCATTTCCTCTGCTCTATACCTATCTATAGTAGCATGTGAGAAGGTCACTCCTACCCCTAGTAGTTCACTTAACTTGGCCTTTTTGGTATCAAATAGGGTTTCTTCTGATGTACATAGCACAACATTTTCCACGGTAATCTTTCGCTTCCTTTGTGTTCTTATCACAATGGCCTGCCTCTTTTTGTCATGGGAAATGGACTCTAGATCAACAACCTCATCCAATGGTTCTAGAATCAGTTGATTACCCTAGGAAAAAATGTTTTCTAAGCTACTCGGGGTATGAAAATGTTACATAGTAGGTGCTTTGCTTTTGTCTGCTACTTTTGCTTGTTTCTCAATTGGTTTTTTCCTTATGTCTAATACGCTATTTTTGCATGATATATCACCTTCCTCTTCTAATAATGGACCCATTTGTTACTAATCTTTGCTTGGTACATGATTTATGGAAGGCATGGTAGTCTCCTCCACTGGGGTATAAATAGGGATTTGTGTCTCACCAGTTGCTTCAGATGTTGTCTCCTCTTGTTTCTTCTCAGGCTCAAGTGGTGTTCCAACCTCTTCTTTCTTATCAAGATCAGAGGCTATGTCATTCTCTTCTTTTTTCATAGTGGCCTGAGTTTTGGTGAGCTCTTGAAATGATTTTTTTGTAGGTTCTTGGGCCGCTCCTCCAACTGGTTCTTGAGCTACTCTTTCAATATTCAAATCTTGAGATGCTTCTTTAGTACCTAATTAGCTTCATTCTCTATTGGAGTCTTTGTCTTTACTACCTCCTCATATTCTTCTGGTGTCAAATCTATTATATCTCGAGGAGGGACTTCAAAAGAATGAGAGTTTGTCAGTTTATTAGCAGGTTTCTTCGTGGGTTACTGTGATTTCCCTAGCTCATTTTCCCTCTCTTCCTATTCTTTATTTTTCATCAATTATTATGCTTTCTTTTCTTCTTCCTATCTCTTCAATAATTATTGTGTTTCCTTATAATATTTATCTACTTCTTACTTATTTTTCTCTTCATGCTCTTTCTTTCAATGTTCTCATAAGGCCTTTCTTCTTTGTTTCACCTCATCTTCTCTTATTTTTTGGTCGAGATCCTCTTGGGAATTTTCTTCTTCTCATTTCCTATGCAACTCTTCTTTGGTATTTTGTTGAAGCTCATGTTCATGGATTTCCATGTTCTTCTCTTCTTGGATACCCCGGTGCTTGGCCTCTTCCTTCCTCTAAATTTCCTTAGTTCTTATAGCTTCTTCTTCCTTGCTTTTGGTTGTAATTCCCTGAGTTATAACCTTCATTTGTTGATCTAGAGATAAGGTTTTAAAAATTATGAGACCAAGGGTAGATTTTCTTTCCAAAACTTGGGCCCAATTTTTTGCATCCTCTGTAAACACGTCTTCTTGCCATTTTTCATGATCATAAGGCCAATGGTAAGTGACCTACTTATCCTTATTAGGAACCAATCCTTTGGGGTCATGTCTTTTTAATCTTTCAGGGTCAAACCTATATTCCACATGACTCAAACCTTCCTGCCTAGCATGTGTGGTGTCTTTGACAAAGTAATACCTAAGATGGAAACCGTAGGGAATGAAGACTCCCTTCTTATCTTTGATCAAAGAAGAATTTAAAACTTGAAGAATTATCTGGTATCAAATTTCCCCTAAAACAACCTTATCAGGGACATACGCAGGAAAAAGGTGAGGGGGGGGGAGTTTCTTTGAAAATTCTGATATAGGAACGTTTTTCTTCAATGTACTAGTTATTGATATGTAAGAGATTATTCTTATCTTTCTTTGACAGCCTTGGACATTCTTGGTGGAATATTGTGTAATATAGACGTGCCAAAAACAAGTCACTTGTTATAGTATAGGATTTATTGTATTTGTTTTCCCACAACGTGCTGAAATACACGTGAACAGGGGGTTTTGACACATGCCAACTGATATTCATCTAAACAAAAATGTTTTGGGCACAGATAACATTCAATAAGTAAGAAGCCATGTAGAATGAAGGCACTTCACCTGGATGAGGGTTTTGATCTTGCTCATTTCTGCTACTGAGTTGTTTGGCAATGATGGATCCCCAATTAAACATATTCCCGATAGTGGCCATTGTATAATCCAATAGAACCCATTCTTCGGTGAACCATGAAAAATCATTTTTCCCATACAACCAGCAAATCATGATCATGACATACATATAAGGCTCCTACAAACCCATCACAATGTACCATCTTATGGACAAATTGAATAATTTCTTATCCTCTTTCCACCAACTAGCCATAATCTTGCTTACATCATGTTGTTTCTGAAATGATGTTACAAATTCCATGTTGAGTAACGCTTCTGGTTCAAGTAGCTTGTAGTATTTATTGATTTCCATAAGAAGAAATGTTCCTATACACTTCCCTTGTTCATCATTGATTATACAATTCTTATTGTCAACATAAATAATGATCCACTCTAACACTTTTATGCAAGGAAAAATCGGAGCCCTTGTTGCAACCATATGCAACCAAGAATGGAAAACGTTTGGAAAAACCTTGTCATCCATCTCTCTGATAGCACGGTCATTGTGTGGTGTCGACTTAGGGTAATATTCATCCCTTGAATTAATGAATAATTCATTCCATGTAGGCAGAAGAACATTTTTTTCTAGTGGTCGACTATGTATCCTTGTATAATGGGGGTTGCACAAAAACCTTCTTTAAAGGAAAATTTATTATTGGATCCATTCTCTTTGACGGTCATGTTTCTTCTGTCAATACCAAAGTAGACGCTTCCTGTTGGAGTTACTTCACACACACCTAGAATTTATTTTTCCTGAGGTTTTTCCTTGTTTATTAGTCATTATCCAGTCTCCTATATTTTAGGAAGAATATTCCTCTAGGGAGAATATTTTCTTCAGTTTTTACTTCAATTTGACTAGTTGAGTGGAGTCTATATGTTGCATTGGTTTTGAAACCATGCAACATTGGGATCATCACCAGCTAATGTGCATTAGCCTTGGTATCATCACCAAACTAGCGCATTACCCTTGATTCTCTGATCTCCTACTCACTTCACTTTGTTTCAGTCAGTTAACTGAAGACTAGTAGACTAGTTAACTCAGCTAGGTGGAAGTTCACTCCCGTAACTGCCCGAGAGACTAGACTAGGTGGCAGTTCACTCCCATAATTGTTGGTGTGTGTATAGATCACTCTAGATCATCACTATAGCGCATTGGCTTCACCTCCAATGTGCAATGATTGAGTTGTACAGAGTATATCATGTGTAAATTATTCATTATTCATTACGACTAATGAGAATTCTTCCATTCTTTTCTCTCTTGCTTCTTCTTTCTCAATTTCTCTCTACAAATGTGTGTGGTATTTTCTATCTAGATCTATTATGTGTAGGTTCAAAAAATTTACATGGTATAAGAGCCGACGGACTGCTAAGCAAAAGCTACACCAAATTATTTTTGTAGGTACCAAAGATTGAAGACAGCGGAAAAATGGAATTCCCAAAAGAATCGATTCTTACACCTTACAATTACTTTGCATGTAAGGAGAGAATAATCATGCATCTCCAAACCAGAGGATTGTACAGGTTAACCTTGAATATAGAGACAGAACTAACATCATCCATAGAAAAATCCAAGTATCTAAATCGAATGGATGAAGCATTCGAAGCAATTTGCAGTCTCATCTCTCCCGATCTCTTTTTTCACATATCTTCCTGTAAAACCCCCAATGAAGCCTGGGCCACCTTGGCAGGGCTCTTTGGAAAACAGGGTGATATGAGGGGACACATGATCGAGGTGTAATTTCTCACATTGGATCCAAAAATATTCGACAATCTCCAAGAATTCTTTACAAAATACAAGGATTTACTGTCGCAACTCAAAGCTTGCAGGGTTGATAAATCTAAGGAGGAGGAACAAATGGTTCTCACCATTCTCCCCAAACTTGGTCCTGAATTATTTGTGTTCATATCCACATTCCATTCAATCAAATTTGCCTCTGGAGCCACCTGGGAGATGCCTTCTCTTAAGGAATTTATCAAATCCCTGACACAAGAGAAAACCAAGCTCATCAACATGGGAAAAATCAAAGGCCCAAAGGTGAATGCACTTACTATGCAAGATGGAAGCCATCAATATCTTAAATCTAAAGATAAATACAAAAGGAAATATCATGCAAATTCGAAGAAGGAGGGGTACTCAAAACCCTTCACTGATGCCTCTAGATCCAAAGGTGGAATGGGAAGAAAAGGGGAGAAATGCACATGCTACCATAAAGGATTCCTTCCAGAATCTGCATGCATGCAGAAACAAATAGATCTGATGAATCAAATACTTTAGCAAAATAACCTTGGAGATCACATTCTTGAGGGTTCTAAGAAGAAGAAGCCAGAAGATCAGAATCCCAAGAAAGGCAATTCTATCCATGCCTTGATTTCCATCAACTCCTCTCTCGATGCTTGGATCGTAGATTCGGGAGCATCACATCACATGGAATCCACAAAAGCATTATATTATTCATTGGATGCATGAAAATTTCCTTCTATTCTTATGGGGGACAACTCTCCAGTTGAGGTCACTGGCAAAGGAAGGATTGAACTCACCAACGGAAGCTTTGAGAATGTGTTGCACATTCCCAAACTTTTTGTCAATCGTCTCTCTATGGATCAGATGACTAATTTCGGCACCGAAAATAAATTCATATTCACACCTAATTCAGTGGACATCTATGACATTCAAACCAATTCCAGGGTTGCTACCGGTGAGGTAAATCATCAATCTAGATTGTATACATTTTCTTAATTTATTGAACCAGATTCTGCTTTATTGCTTACCCATGCTGATGAAAGCAGTAGGATATGGCATGAAAGGTTCGGGCATTTGAATTTCAGATATATGAAACAGCTTAGCAAGAAAATATTGGTTGATGGTCTACCAGACATCCATTTCTCCAAAGGAATATGTGAGGGATGTGTTCTTGGAAAACACCCTCAAGAGAAATTTGACAAAGGAAAGACTCAGAGAGCTTCCTCTTCTTTAGATTTGATCCATAGTGACCTCATGGGTCATTTTTCACATCCATCAGTCAGCAAAGAGAGGTTTGTTCTCATTTTTTTTGATGATTTCTCACGTTTCACATGGATTTACTTTCTCAGGCAAAAATCATAGGTCTTTCAACACCTCAAAGATTCCAAAGCCCTGGTTGAGACACTGTCAAGAAATAAAATCAAAGTCCTATGAAATGATAACGGGGGAGAGTATGTCAATCATGAGATTCAAAATATTTGTCATGAGGCAGGGATTTAGTTGTGGCACATAGTTCCCTATACTCTGTAGCAAAACAGAGTTGTTGAGTGGAAAAACAGATCTCTAAAAGAGATGGCATATTGCATGCTACATGCAAAGTCACTACCACAAATACTATGGGCCAAAGCACTTAATTGTGTAACCTACATCCAAAATAGATCTCCCCATAGATATGTCAAGGATAATACCCCTTATGAGGCTTGGAGCGGCCTCAAACTGAAAGTGACCCACTTTCGTAATTTCAATTCATGTGCATGGGCACGGATTCCCTCTGAAAAGAGGAAGGCATTTGATCCACGGAGCACAGAGTGTATCCTTGTTGGATACCATGATAATGTGAAGGGATACAAACTTATTGATATTTCCTCAGACTGGTTCATCATTGAGCAAAGTGTCCAATTCAAGGAAAGTGTCTCGCAAGTACCTCAATATCTACATGCAAACACCTTCATTCTTCCACCTATCTGAGATGATGAGAATACACATGTCGACTCTTCTTCAGACAAGAGTTCTGATTCAGAAGATTCAGATGATCCAGATACAGATTCAGTACAATCAGATGTAGATTCAATGCATCCAGATGCAGATGCAGAGCTAGAGAAGAGGCCCAAGTGGGCCCAGACTACTCTTCAGGATGCAGGGGATCTTTTTGGTGATCCAACCGATACTAGGAGGACTCGATCTGATTTCGAGGAGCCTCTTATTGCACTCACTGCCACTGAACCATTTCCCTCCATGAATATTTTATTGGTTCAGTATTTAGATCCATAGTCTTATGGTGAGTGATCCAGGTGGATATCGATGGCCACCCACCTTTTCTGACTGGCTCAAAATAGTTTTCTGGCAAATTTGGCAATTTA
>JASDQU010330288.1:2144-12904 GCA_032191745.1 Picea mariana
CTTTCATTTAGATTGTCCATCCTATACTCGTATTAGATCTCATTTTCAAAATATTGATCACACTACCAACCTTCCTAACCTCTTAACTCAACAAAAGTATGGTGATCTTGGAAAGCTTCTCTTAATGTTTTTCGAGCACATAAACAAAATTCTAAAGAATCACAAGTAATCACTTACCCTCTTAAGGTCCGATAGACCAATTAAATCTTAGTAGATGTTAATAATCATCATCATCATATAAAACATATATATACTTTTTATATATGTTTTATATATAAAACACACACACACATATATATTTTAATATATAAAAGATATGTATATATATATATATATATATATATATATATATATAATACATAATATATGATTTATATTTAAAACATATATATGTTTTATATATACATAAAATATTTATGTTTTATATAAATTTGAATTTTTTTAATATATTATTGAATTTGTTTTTGTTTAAATGTTATTTTTTAAGATTTATTATATAAATTTTATTTTATTTTTTATAATTTTAATGCGTTTTAAGTTATTTTTGTTAATTGTTTTTTAAATTTTGTATTAAAATTTTAATTTGAGTTTTATATATATATAATTTTAATTTTTATGGGGTTTTTTAATCTTTTCAATCTTTTTTGTGGCTATAATTTTTTTTTTACCTTTTTTAAAATTTTTTTCTCATTTTTTATTACTTTAGATATATATATTTTTAATTTTATGGTTTTTTTTCCTCTTTAATTTTTTAGGTTATTCTTCAATGATTTTTTTAAATATAAATTTGTTTTAATTTTTAATTTTTTTTTAATTTCAATTATTTTTGTTCTCTTATTTTTTGAGTTTTTAAATATTTAAAAATAGTGTTATTTAACTACAATTATTTTCTATTGATTGAAGTAAATGTAAAACAATGTGTTAAAAATGATATTTTCATTATATTTAAAAAGTATGGAACCATAATTTAATTAAAGATACATAATTACATGAAAAATCTTAATTTAAAAAAAATTAAATGTTGTACAACATTTTTAACATTGGATTGAGCATGTAAATATGATTAAAAACACCACTGAATAAAAATTAAAAAAAATAAAAATAGAAAAGTTTGGAAATAGATGAAAAAACACCGTTAAAAAAAATGAAAAATAAAAAAATTGAACAATTTGAAAATAAATGAAAAAACAAGCATTTAAAAACAAAAAAGTGGAAACCTTATGTATGAGAAAATTTAAAATATCAAAAAACCACCTAAAAAGGGAGGGGGGTGCTACTGGTAGCACCATTTTAAAAATGGGTTAAAAAACTTGACCCCCCCAAAAAAGAAAACTTTGTAGAGTTCTCTTTAAGTTGGTAACTATGTTAAGGGCACTTTGTGAAAATGATCAAGAGATAAAGTTTTCATTTTGAGCTTTCCATATCAAACATAAAGATAAGGACCTCATCAAATAACATATTTTGGTCTAAATGGTTTCTTCACCAATCAGAAGGTATGGGAAATAAATATAACTCATTTTCTATTAGTACTACATGATATTCCAAATTTTGACCTTGTATTCCTTCAATCTTTCCTTCATGTCTATATCCTCTCAATTAAAAGATTAAAGTTTGGAAACTCTTTTTTTCTTGTAAATTCACTTGGTTTTGTGTTATATTTTTTTTGAATTATATTTTTTTTAAGTATTCACATTAATCATAAAAGTTCTCCTCTCAATTAAAAGATTAAAGTTTGGAAACTCTTTTTTTCTTGTAAATTCACTTGGTTTTGTGTTATATTTTTTTTGAATTATATTTTTTTTAAGTATTCACATTAATCATAAAAGTTCATTAGTTGTCCCATTTCATGTAATTCTTTGGTGTACCCAATTCCATAATCAATTCAAGTTTATGATATGAGAATTGAAATTCAATGAATTGAGACTTCTTATGCACTACAATACAAAGAATTGAGACTTCCTATGATTTGTTCTATCTAATGGAACAACATCTGCTTTTTCATTGGCTGCACCCATAATGACACTATCCCTTAATTAAAGGGAACTCAAACAAGATTTTTTGGTATCGACATTTTACTATTCTATATCCATTTTGGATTTTTTAAGTTTTATATAAAGTGACCTTTGGGATGCTTGATTTTCTATGACAATTGACTCACATGTTCTTGTGTTTCTTGAATCGATATGGAATTTTATGTCCTCTAAATCCATAGCAATAATTATTCTCCTTCCCAATCACTAACCAAACCCAAAATTTGTGTTGTGCACTTTTTCAAAATGGGGTTCCCCGGGCCACATTGTGAATTGGTAGTAGGAAAATTTGTTCATAATTGTTAGTCAAGATACTTGAATTTGTGTTTGAATTTAGTGGATGCATGTTTTATTTTTTGTATGGAGAATGGAAAGTTTAATCTGTGATGTCTTTTTCAGTACAAGAGATGTTGCTAATAGTTGCAACTATGATTCCATTTTTTAAGAGGATATTAATATGATTCTTTTGAATTTGTTTATTGTAAAACTCCATTAATCTTTGGTAGATTACTTTGAATGTAAATGTTTTTTGTATTCCTTTCAATGTAAATGGAAGAATGGTATTTTCTACCCTACGTACAAAATGGAACTTATTGGTCACTCATTGACCACTATCACCCTTACCACTATCAAGTGCAGTCCATAAGTCGATCTTCATCCTCTTACTCAAAGTGCAAAGTTGAGTCTTTTTTCATCTTAGTGTGGTTCATATTTTCAAAGAATGTACATAGAAACAACATTCCTATAATTTTTTTTCCACAATGAATTAACACACTTACAAAATGATACTTTATAATTGAATTCAATAAAATTCGCCATAGATGATATTGTAAGTCGTGAGGGTGTTTCCTTCCCCCAAAAACCTAACCTATTTTCTATGCCACCCTACAACAATTACAAGAATCAAAGCATGAAATTTAATAATGAATTATTAAAATCAATTCCATTCATGCTACATAAAAAATTATCAATGAATGATCTCGCCATGAATAACCCAGGTAATAGTGGAGATTGGCTATCAAGAAAAGGACTTAGTTGTACAATATACTTTGAGGAAACTCTATTTTAGGTTTGATTTCTATATCCACATCAAATGATGAAAGGGGGGATGCAGGAGGGAGAACTAGTGAATCTAAACTAGATGAAATGATGGGGGTTGTAACAAGGAAGACTACTGAGTGGTGTATGGGTGTAGCCACTATAGGTGGATGGGGTGGAAAAGGTGGTTGGGGTGGGAGGAAATAAAGGCCCATGGGTTTTATGATGGGCAATAGTACCCTAGATGATGATAAGGGTATCCAAATTACTAGGGAAGGATGGGCAATTACTAAACCTACTTTGTACCCTAAGAAAAATGATGTGTGGAATGGGGGTAGTGGTGAATGGACAAATGGTGGTAGTGGTGACCTCATAAAAAATGAACCAACCTACATACACATTTATATTGTTTTTATTATTAAAAATGAATGAAAGTAAACCAATTAAAATAAAAAATGCCACATTAAATAAATATTTAAATCAACACATGATACATGGGAAGGGGGTGATCCGTCCATCCCAAGTGGACTTGGTTCATCGCTCTTTGAAACAAAAATATGTACAATCAAAACAAAATTATAATTGTTTTCTCATAAAAAAGATACAAAAAAATAACAACTATCTTCTTACACATGTACATCATCCATTTCCATTATGCCTTCTAAAAAAACGAGTGTATGGAAAATTGCCATCATATTTTAGGAATACTTGAAACAAGATAACTAGAAGAGTATATTTCTCAAAACAATACAATTTGAATTGATATTTTCACATAAATTTGATTATGACCAAGTTGACTTGAGGTTTATTGGAATTCTTTGGTTAAAGAGTAACCATCAAAGATTGTGTCAATAGAGAATTCTTAATGGACAGATCAACAATTTATTGTAATCGTTATATCAAATCAGTCATAATCAAATGCAAACAACAATATCCAAAGTGTAATGAAACATGAGATACACTTTGATCTTAATTATATTGGTTTCGTCAATACCCACTTCAATTATGATATTAACTTAGAATTTTTTTTCACCAACAAATGATGGTTCCTTTTATATTTTTTTCAAAGTTTGCTTTTTGAACATGCTTTGAGGTTGGGGATTGCAATGTATAACATGAAATTCCTTTCATTTAGGTGCTACATACTTGGTGCAAAGAAAATGACCAACATTCCATGATTCTCCATTATGTGACCGCATATTTTTGGTGGAAAGAAGAGAATATTATTGGATTTCCTCTTCCTCATTTATCCTCATATCAATCACCATCATTGAAGATCACCAAAATACAAATTCATATTTTTTAATTGTCTAATGATGGGTTTAAAAACCTTAGTGTAAGTTTCCTCTTTTATTTAATATTACACTTGTAATAATGAATTCTTGGAATTCAACGATTGAATCCCCCCATGGAAAGGATACAATGGAATATTCAATGTTGTTCAAGAGGTTGATAAAAAGGAAGCATAAATTCATTGTATACCTAGACTTCTTAAAACAATGTTCTCATAGTGGTATCACACCCAAATTTCCAAAGTGTAAACATCTTCTCAAAAAATGAAGGAGGCTCCATTCACCATGATGAACTCAATGTTAATTAAAAAAATAGATAAGATGAACTCATGGTGATCATGTGAAATTGGTTGAATAGTTGGAAAAACTCCACTTGAAACTTGAACTTATAAAAGAAAAGAAAAATAGTATAAAATTAATGAAGTTGCGAGAGAATAAGAAGAGAATTGTGATGAATTTATTAAAGGCCATGTTGGACACTCTAGCACACAATGTTTTAGAGAAATGGTTGATGTTTTTGGTAGTACCAAACAATATACTTGTAGAAGATTTGGAGTGCAACATTGACCTCATATCCAAAAAAATTAGAAAATGTTGAAACTGTTAGGTAGGAATGTGATAGTGATAAGATCCTTAAACCACTGAAAATAAAATTGTTTAACTATGAGAGAAATTCTCTATGGGAATTGAGAAATAATTAAGAAATTAAGATACTCAAGGATAACAAGGGGAACTCTACTATCATAATGGATGAAGTATATTACCATAAAAATCTAATGGAGCACCTCACATGTGAAAGCTATAGAGTAATCAATAAATACCTTGGGGAAAACAATTATAATGTGTGTATTGTCCATGGATATCAAGTATTCATCCTTTATGACTTGATTAAGAATAAAGAGAGTCCAAAGAACTCTACCATTCCTTGGCTATATGGTGCAACCAAGATTCATAAAGATGGTGTCCCCTTAATACTGACTATAAACATAATAAGATATCTAACTTACTCTCTAGAAAAATTTCTTGCTCAGTTAGTCATCCTCCCGTAGAAAAATACAAAATACTTTTTAGAAGAATCATCCTCCTTTGTAAAAACTATGAAAAGAAAAAAATGTAGAAGATAAAAAACTTCTAGTAAGCTTTGACATCATGTCTCTCTACACAAGGGTCATAGTGGACCATGTCATTAATGTCATAGAAGACATCACAGACATCGAAACTGCTAAATTAGTGAGGATATGCCTTCAATCAACATATTTTAGCTACAAAGTAAATATCTATGAGGAAATTCATGGCATAGCAATAGGATGCCAACTATCACCAGTGGTCGCAAACATTTACATAGAGCAATTTGAAGGGAATTTAACTCCTTTCCCCTGACCCTAGAAGTATGTAAATGATACATGGATGATATCTTCACCAAATGGGGACATGCCAGAGAGGATATTGAAGGTTTGTTTGAGAACATCAATATCCCCACAAAGAACTTTAAATTCACCATTGAGATAGAAAGGGACAACCAAATTCATTTTTTGTATGCAATGCTCAACAAGAAGGGCGATGGGAGACTAAAGTATCAAGTCTACAGGAGTAAGTTTGTAACGTCCCAACTATAATCCCCATTTTTAATTAATGCTTAATGTATGTATTATGTGTGTCCATGGCCAAGTGATGTATATGCGAATTGTGTTTCTGAATTTTAATAATAAATATGATGGTAGATGTTGGGGGACATGGACAAAGATGGGAATTGATTAATCGACAGGGGAGAGGAGGGTATAAGAGAATGTATAATAGATTTCCAAGGGGGAATTATTAACCATGCCTATTAATTCATCCCACTTCCTAAAATTACTATTGGTATATGAACCTTCTAATTTTGTTGTTGAGTGTTCCCAAATCCAATCATTAAATACATGTAAGAGGGTGGGTATGAGAAGTCACATCCCATAGTTATTGCGAGCAAGGGGGATGAGTACAATCATCTTGGGGAAGAGTGTAAATCAAGAAATTAAGTCAAAGAGAGGAAACATTGTATGGGTAGTCATAACAATTTTTGGATATTCAATGTTTTTGCATGAACAATAAGAAGAGAGCATAAAAGAAGAGTTTGTAGCTAGAGAAACTATCGAGGGAGAATTCTTGAGAATATTTGGAGTAGAAGAATGAAGAAGTAGGTTGGCAGGCTTGAAGAGTGTACTCCTTTGTGAGTTGCACAATAACAACAAGTGTTTGTTTCTTTCTTCTTGGTAGTTTTCCCAGCAGTGAACTCTCTTGAATTTCCCAATAATGAGATTCCTGGTTACATGTGCTAGAGAAATGTTGATAAACAAATGGGACACCCAATGGACTGAGAGAAGTGAAGGGGTATATTTATTTGGTTGGGTAGGTTGAGAGGAAGACATATGGTGGAAAATTGGTATAAATATAGGAGAATACCAGTGGGTTGTGGGAATTTCTGAGCTCTGAGTGAAAAGTGGGAAAACACTCTCTTTTTTGGAATTCTATCCCCATCTCAGGGGTGACTTGCTGTTGAGATATGGAATAAAAATTCTATGGTTGGTTGGAACGTTTGTCCCAAGAAACTAGTTACACAACCATTTTTAAAACATAAGTGTTTTATCGTTTTTTGTGTGTTGGATTATGAGTTAAATTACTATGTATTAAATTTTTGTTTGAGAATGATTTATATGTTGTTGTCTTAAGTTGTTAAAATTGCAGTCATGTCATTTTTAGTATGTTGTAGATACATTTAATTATGATATCAAACAATAGTTAAATATGTGTGTAATTCATAGTTGGTAAGCTATAACAAATTAGTTAGTAAAGAAAAAAATGTTTTTATGTGTTTTTTGTGTAGTAATGATACTCAATTCAACTGGGGGTAGTTACAGATTGGTATCACAACATTTGGTTCAACGTTGGACCCATATGGGCCAAGAACCAACATAAATTTGGTAAAAAATTATTTTTATGGACTTCTTCTATAATGTATTTGGAGAAAATGATGTATTTTGGAGTGAAATACCCAAATTTGTAAACCATTTAGTTTGAAATTTCCTCATAACCCTCTCGATGGTGATCAGTGGCACCAATTTGTAGATTTGCAGAGTTAAAATTCAACTTGAAAGGTCAAATTTCATGTTAAAATTCAACTTCATAAATCGATGGCCGACATTGCATTTGATTTTGAAATCAAAGGTCCATATTAATTGTGAATAGATTTAAAAACTTATAAGTTTTTTGGAGTTTGGAAAGGTCTAGGAGATTGACGGTCGAGATACATTTTTGATAGTTGTAAAAATGAGACAGATCGAAAGTTTGGATTTGTTTTCTACCATTTCAAAGTTGTAGAAGATCAATGGTGAGGATCATTTTGAATTGTAGATCGACGATCCAAATTCATCTAATATTTGATCAAAAATTTCTAAGAGTTGGAGTTGGCCAAGAGAATTCTTTTATGGTTAATGATCGGGTCAGCTGAATTGGCAAAGTGTTTCAACTACCAAGGGAAAATTTTGATTGCTAATGACTAGGTAATAAAATGTGTCAAAGTGTTTTGTTCGCCAAAAAAAATCATCAAAAACTGATAATTAGGTTGGCTGTTTTAGCAAGTTGTTGACTCAACAAGAGGAGTCACCGATGATTGATGATCAAGTTGTCCATTTAGGTGAGTTTTTTGCATCATCCAAGGGAAAATTTTGATCCGCAATAAAAAAAATAGGAGGATGACATGCAATGTCACATCAACATCCATGTGTCATGTCATGTTAGACAAGTAGACACCTCAAGATGAAGCCTCATGTCACGTCAACATTCACATGTTATACCATGTCAACTTAATCACCACGTCAGTAAAAATCATCGATGGTTGATGATCAAGTTGGCCGGATTGGGGAAGTGTTTTCATATGCCATCAAGAAATGGTCGATAACCAATGATTGGGTCAGTCGATTTAGAAATGTATTTGAAATTGATTTCCAAAGGAAGGAACTCATGGTCGATGGTCGGGTTGGTAGTTTCGATTTATGATCACCAGTAGATTTCATATGAATGATTGAAATTCCTCCCAATTTTGAGATCAACGATTCAGATTAAACGATTGCTATAATAGTAAAATAGTAATTTTTCTATGAAATTTTTTAGATTTTAAAGGTCTTAAACTTGCAGGTGATTTTGAGGCCCTAAATGATGTTTTTAAGTAGTCAATTTTCACAAAAATAGGGTGTAACTTAGGTACACCATATCTTTGTAGCTTAAATAAAAGAACTCAGAGAGAGATACCCAACAAGCTACTCCAGGTGAAAAAAAAATACATCTTATGAGAAAATTACAGTTGAAATAGTTAAGGTAAAATTTTAGAACCAATTCACTTCCAGAGGGCATAAATCCTTGATCATAAGTCTGTTTGGGGAACATGAGTAGTCCATGGAAAGATTATGAACCATAGAATATAGTTGTGGAACGAGATTTGAAATATGGGTATGTAAAAATACATGTGAAGAGAAAAAAAGACACATGTAGCATAAATGGGTAAAATGAGAAAACAATCTAAACTTCTCTAGACGATAACTTTAATCTCGAAGCTCATATTTGAGAAAACAAATAGTTGTTGGAAATATATTGAGGAGGAGAAGAAATTTCTTGCAGAATTAGAGGTACATGAAAACAACTTTGGCTCTTATATGAGGACTTGAGTTGTGAAAGATGTCCAGGGATCATACAACCACGAGGATGATGTCTGAGGTCTTTATGCCATTATGGTAAATGTTGAGATAGAGTCGAATGGAAGGAGAGGCACACATGATCATGTAACTATGAGAATCATGCATAGGGAAGTGCATAGATATAGGGAATATAATGAAATAATTATGAATTCTCAGATAGAGATACTTCAAAGTCTGAATTTATTGCATAGGAAATTTCACAAAGACTCTAGCACCAAACAAACAACTAGTGTTAGACAAGTGACAACATCCATATCCCATAAAAAAATGGATTATAATGGGAATTATAAGCAGTCAAGAAGCATGAACATGAACCATTATTGTCCAAGGAAATCCACCAGAATAAATCTTGCAAGTTCAGGGCCAGAGAGTAGTCCAAGAATGTCTCATGTTAGGAGACAACGAAGAGGACAAGAGGCAAACATCTTTCAAGGTGGACTTAGGAAAATCAAGATAAAAAATTTCAATGTTGAGCACATGAAAGGATAAGAGGCCAAGGCATAGCTATTGGAAATGAAGAAATATTTCTAGTTTCACTATTACCCTTAAAGGGTAGAATCTAGAGTTGCAACCTACCACTTGCAAGGAAATGAATCCATGTAGTGGGATCAACTTGAGAAAGCCAAGAACCTTGATGATAACTTGATATCATGGAGAATTTAAAAGGATTTTTCTAGTAGAAATACTTTTCCGAGCATTACTATGAAAGAAAGATGAAAGAGTTCTTTCAACTCAAGATGAGAAGCATGACAATGGATGAATATGAGAATATGTCCTTTGAATTTTTGAAGTATGTGGACTTCATAAAGGATGAGAATGAAAAAATATAAAGATTTATGAGTGATTTAACTTTTTTATATAGTGACAAGATACAATATGATAACCCTAAAACTTTAGAAGAGGCCACAAGGAGAGAAAAGCATATTTGTGAGCGAAAAAAGAGGAAAGTTATTTTTCCAAAAATCTTGGAATGACAAGATGAAGGGTAAAAAGGATCAAATGAAAAAATGTTTTAAGCCACCTTTTTTCAATAAAAACTCCCAAGAAAATAAACAAGGTTAGTAAATTCAAAATGAGCTCAAGACTACATATTCATTTGGGAAAAGGCCAAGGAAGAAGCATGTACAATGTTGAGGATGTGAGGGAGATCACTTATATAGGGATTGCCCTCCTAAAGGAGAAAGAATGAGGACTATTCACAATATTCAGAAGGATTAAATAGTGGTAGACATGGGATGAAACATGCCAATGATTTATTCACCCTTGGACAACAAGAAATTATAATATCAATCCCCCATGATTAAAGTGGAAGGTATGATTGATAACTATGCCATAGAAATTTTAATTGATTATGGAGCTAGCCATAGTTACATAAACTCTAGCATTGTTGAAATATTTTACTTGCAAAGGAGTAAGCATAAGAAATCTTGGTTAGTTCAATTAGCCATAGAGGATAAGGAAAATCAATGAGTTAGTTAAATATTGTCTGATAGACATGAATGGACTCAACAAAAAGGTAGATGTGTACATTGTTGGACAACTGAGAGGGGGGGGGCGAATCAGTTGTTACCGTGCTTAAACAATTATGCTTCTTTTAAACTCTTTGCAGAAACACTAAATGATGATCACATTAATGCAAGGAAATAAACAATGGCACATTCAGCATCAGTCAC
>JASDQU010330289.1:0-12904 GCA_032191745.1 Picea mariana
CATGATAAAGTGTTGCATAATTGCCTCATGGATTCAAGAGCTTCCCACAACCTTATGCCCAAAATAGTCATGGAAGAGTTGGGACTGGAGGTGACCAAGGCTTATCATGATTTGTACTCTTTTGATTCAAGGAGGGTGCAATGTCTTGGAGTCATCAAAGATTTGGTGGTCTCTTTATTTCAGTTGCCAATGAAGAGTGTGGTCATGGACATTGTGGTAGCTGATGTTCCCCCCAAGTTTGGCATGCTGTTGTCTAGGTCTTGGATTAAAAAGCTTGGAGGAACATTACAGATGGATCTCACATATGCCACCGTTCCAGTCTTTGGAGGGGAACACAGGAGGTTGTACAGAGAGGCCCAGCTAGCCTATATAATCAGTGATGAAGCCAATCCTACCAACCATCCTATCTTTTCCCTTGACACTGATTTAAGTTCCAGTCTACTGCAGCTCACTAATGCTCCCAAGCCTCTTCTAAAACTTAGAAAGCAGCCCACCACTTCTCATGAATTTTCTTCCCCCATCACCTCCGTCTGGAAAATGTTTTTTGATGGAGCCTCTTCCAGGGAAGGTGCTGGTGCTGGAATATTTTTTGTGTCACCTGCTCAGGAAACCATATCACTGTCATACAAGCTAGAATTTGAAACAACCAACAATGTGGCAAAATATGAAGCTCTTATTCTAGGATTAAGAGCTGCAAAGGAAATGAGAATTCAGGAGGTAGCAATGTTCGGAGATGCAGAATTGGTAGTCCAGCAAATCAGAAACGCTTATCAGGCTAAGCATCCTTGACTCAGGAGTTACAGAAATGAGGTATGGGACCTAATTGACAGTTTCTTCTTAGCATTTAACATTTCTTTCGTCCCGAGAGAGAAGAACACAGTGGCAGATTCCTTGGCTACATCAGCAAGCAATTTCAAAGTGCCCTTGCCACCCAAATTCATATACGATGTGGAAGTAAAATACAGGCCCTCCATACCTGACAATGTCAAACATTGGAAGGTGTTCGAGGATGATCTTGAGATCAAAAGATTCTTGGAGACTGTCGAAGAATTTTTAGAGATGCATATTGATCAAGACTCTGTCTCTGAAGAAAATCTTGATGGGGGTAATTTTCTAAATCAGATTGCAGAGCGTAACATTGTGCAGCTGCCCAGCAATCATATTCCAAGGTGACTGGTTCCTTTGGAAAGGCTTTTTGATAGAAATGATGTGGCATTAAAAGGGGACATCTCAGAAGGGGACATTGATACAACTCATTGCAACATCGGCACTGAGAATGGACCCAAGTTTGTCAAATTGTCCAGAAGAAGTTTGACAAAGGAGCAGAGGGCTGAATACGCTGAACTATTGAGGGAGTTTGCTAATGCTTTTGCCTAGACCTATGAAGATCTCAAAACATATGACACTTCTGTCATTGAGCATAAAATCCCGTTGAAAAAGGAGGCAAAGCCATTTAGACAGAAGCTAAGACAGATCAATCCTATGCTGCTGCCTATCATGGAGAGGGAAGTGAAGAAGTTGCTACAGGCCCAGATCATTGTGCCACTGATATATTCAGTGTGGGTGGCCAACTTGGTCCCAATAAGGAAGAAGAATGGAGAAATCAGACTTTGTGTAGATTTTAGAAACCTGAACAGGAGCTCACGAAAGGACAATTACCCCTTACCAAAAATGGAATATATATTGCAGAGGGTAACAAGAGCATCTAGGATTTCCATGATCGATGGCTTCTCTGGCTACAATCAAATTTCTGTACTGCCCGAGGACAGGGAAAAGACAGCATTTAGCACCCCATGGGGCACATTCATGTATGCTAAAATGCCTTTTGGATTGATGAATGCAGGGGCAACGTTTCAACGTGCCATGGACATAGCTTTCATTGGGGAAAGGGATAAGTTTGTGGTCATCTACCTGGATGACATAACAGTCTTTTCCAAATCTGATAAAGAACATTGTTGTCATCTCAGGAAGGTTTTTCTGAAATGTAGGAGTTTTGGCATTTCATTGAATCCCAAGAAATCTTTGTTCACCATGAAGGAGGGAAAGTTACTGGGTCACATAGTATCAGCCGAAGGAGTCAAGATCGATCCCAGCAGAGTTGAGGCAATACAAGCCTTATCAATCCCAAGATCCAGGAAGGAGGTCCAATCTTTCCTTGGTAAGATTAATTTTTTAAGGAGGTTTATTTCTAACTTTGTTGAGGTGGTAAAGCTTATAACGGTCATGTTGAGAAAGGGAAATGAAGTAAGGTGGACCGCTGAATCTCGAAATTCCATTGAGCAGATAAAGAAGGCCTTGACTGAAGCTCCTGTGCTTATCAGTCCCGATTACTCAAACGATTTCCTTATTTTCTCCTTTGCCTCACCTGACACAGTGGCTGTTGTTTTATTACAGACAAACGAGGTCGGGCTAGAGCAGCCTATTGCCTATTTTAGCAGAGCTCTGAGGGATGTCGAAGTCAAGTACGACATTATGGAGAAGCATGCCTATGCCCAGGTAAAGGCTCTCAAAGCCTTTAGAACCTATGTCCTACAGTCAAAAATCATTCCCTATGTCCCCTCGGCCGTTGTTAAAGACATTCTTATTCAACCTGACATAGACGGGAGGAGGAGTAAGTGGATAGCCAAGATCCTTGAGTTTGACTTAGAAATAAGGCCTACCAAATTAATCAAAGGTCAAGGTTTAGCTAAGCTGTTGGCTGAAGCAAATTACAAAGCTTTGGGGGTAGGTTTCATCAATGAATATTCAGAAAATCAGCAGGATCAGTTGTCTGATATATACCCTCAAGCAGAACCCCCGTTGGCTCGATGTCCCTGGTATAAGGATGTCGTATATTTTCTGCAGGAGTTGCGGCCTCCAGATGGCCTGCAAAGAAACAAGGCAAGAGCTCTGAAGCTCAAAGGAGTCAGATACTGCCTTGCCAATCAAGTTTTATATTGGAAAGATCCCCTGGGGGTGCTTTTGAAATGTATGAATCCACAAGAGGCTGATAGGATCATGGTTGAATTTCACGATAGCCAATGTAGAGGGCATCATTTTTGGAAAGCCACAGCCTACAAAATCCTCAAGGCTAGATACTACTGGCCCACCGTATTCACTGACGTCTGCAGAAAGGTCAGAGCCTGTATCAAATGTCAAAGATTTGCAGGAAAACAACAGCTCAAGTCTTTGCCTTTAAAGCCTGTGGTTGTTTCGGGACCTTTCCAGCAATGGCGCCTAGATTTTATTAGCGAAATTCATCAAGTAACTAAGGTCTACCCCCTTTGGCTTCCCTAGGAGTTAGCCTAGATGGAAGAGGTTCTGGTCAAAATGACAGCGTGGGCTGTGAACCTAGGCATTGTGCCTCCAAGGACACACTAAGTGAGCCGAACTCAAGCTCACGTTTGCAAGTGTGTATAAGGACGGCAACAATGGGTATACAGGAGACATGGTTGGTGGAGCACGGAGATTTATGTGCAGAGCGTTCCTCTCCTTTACAGAAGCAGATGGATCTCGGAGTTTACCTTCTCAGTAGCATCAGTCATATGAGTGATGATAGGGGGAGTGTGATTGACCATCAGTATGTGGATTCACACACTGTTGTACACGATGAAATGAGATTAGTATGGATTCTAAGCGACTATTCACCTTCGATGTGGGTGGATGAGTTTTTGGTCAAGCCTTTGGGGTTGACCAATGGATTTGATACTTCCCAGTCCTACACACAGTTGCAGGTATTTCTGTTAGCCTTCCCCGATACTTTCATTATATACAGCAGCACTGGAAGAGATAGCCAGTTGCATGGGACATGGAGATTTATTAGACAGAGACTTCCTGACAATGGATACTCCATTATATGCAGCCGAATAGGGGAGTTTTGCCCGAGACAGTCAGATGAGGCCTTGGGAATGATGGAGAGCATCCTCAGTCGTGGGATAGAGCATATTCAAGGGGGAGATAGGTTCAGAGTCTCGACGAGATGAAACGGGGAGCAGAGTAGGACAAATACTTCTGATGAGGACTATGAGGTCAGTTGGCAGGATGTATGGTCGCAGCAGGCAGTGTTAGAGATCTTGAGGACCGTACATGATGTACCTATGGTTGGACAACTTGGCCATTTCAGGACTCGTCAGCAGATCAGAGAGAGATTCTCTTGGTAGGAATCTTGAGAACAATGTCATGAGGCACATGGGGGCATGCTCGATATGTCAACATCGCGAGTCAGGGCATGATTCCTTAGCCACACTCATTTCAGGGCAGATTTGGGAGAGTATGCTAGCATCTCTCAGCCTCGTGTACTAGAGCTATATAGTGGGGCTAACATCATAGGGATATTACCAAAGTTTGGGACATCGCAAACAACAGTGTGGATTGATAGGGAGGTCGAGCTTAGTGATCGTGGACAGGACTGTTACCGCACAGTTTGTAGTTAGGATAAAAGACGGATGAAAACAGCTCAAACTGGCGTAACTGAAATAATCCCACCCACTGTCACCTCAATGGGAAGGTTCTTTCTATTTAGGGAGGCAAGGCCCAGGGGAGATGTCCACGGTGACTTGGGGTTTTGAGAAGGCAAAAGGTTTTAGCAAGGCTAAGTGATAATAATCCCCCTCACAAGTCACCACCTGATCAGAAAGTCCGGCTTATAGCCAATAAAGATAACCGAAAGTAATAACCACTAAAATCACTTGCCCGAGACAAAGCAACAATAAAACTACGTGTGCAAGCTTGCTTGTTGGTTAGTACTTCATATAATCAAATGACCTTCTGATAATAAGCAAATTGATAAACAATATCATTGATGAAGCAAATCAAAGTTGTACAATAGCAAATGATTACAATATTACTTCACAATAAATGCTAATGGCATTCAATGTAACAATATCAACACTTTAGAGACAACGCCTTAGCTAATCATTCAATTGCTTAAAGACAAGTAGATGTTGCACAAAGGTGTTTATAGCACAAGAAAGATGACAGCAGCACTAGGGTTAGTAGAGTTAGTCTAAGCTAGGGTTAGTATGGTTAGGGTTTGTTCAAAGGTATTGGAAGTCGTATGATCAAGTTACTCAACATATGTGGCCTTAGATCAGTGCGTTCCTAGGGTATATGGAGTCAAAAGGAGGACGCAAAAGTTGAAGGATAAAATGATAGCGGTAAAGACTAAGGACAAGAGAGTTAAACCTTAAGGTATTGCTATGGAAAGGCTTCAAGGGTGAAAACCTAGGGGAGAGAGGCTCACTTTGGTGTAGGGGAACTAGGCCTAAGTGCTCTCTCCTCCTTCCTTAGCTCAATGGAAAAACGGCTAGCTCAAAAGATTACATAAAACTAAGACAAGAAGGTTTGCAAGTAACGTGTTGCTATGGCAAGGCTTTACTAGGCAAACCCTAGGGAAAATCGGCTCACCAAGGTGTAGGGGAACTAGGCCTTGATGCATTTTCTCCTTCTTAGCTCAACAAATAAGAAAAACGACTAGCATAGAAGATGATGGATGGAGTGTTTCTATGGCAAGGCTCAATCCTCTTCAACAAGGGCTAAAAAGAAAGAATAGAGTGTTGCTAAGGCAAGGCTCTATCTCACTTCAGCAAATATAATGGCTTAAAACCTTAGTAGGGACATGAGACAAGGACCTTCAATGTGTGCTTGTCGCCTAGGGTTTAATTCAACAAATTATAACCATAAATGCAAGAAAAATTATACTACAACCATTCAATTAAGAATTTTTGTAGAAATTCACTTACATTTAACCAAGAAATCATATAGCAAACACTAGTTGTAATACCTTCCACCAAGAGAAATGCCAAAATATGCCAAGAAAGTCTTCCTTCAACAAGTGCGCCTCACAATTTCAGCGAATAACCCTAAGGAGGGCGCAAATTTCAGACCTCACTAATGAGTGAGTAAAAGATGATGAAAAAATGAAGGTGAAACCCCTCAATTTATACAGTACAATGACCTAATTTTACTTTTTAGGTCATGAAAAGGCCAACAATGCCAAAATACTAAAATCATATTGTTTCACATTAAATGTTTAAATTAAAATCCTAATCAAGCAATAGAAGGACGTCATCCCCTTTCTAGGGTGACGTTAGCCCCTTTGAGGGCAAATGCAGCCTCCTAAAGAAAAACGTTAGCCCTCCTTGGGCTTCTCCAAGCGGCCACACGTGCCAAACAAGCCTATCCTACCAAAACGCTCATTAAGAAAGGATGACGTCATGAACCTCTTGGGTGACGTCCTAGGCCTTCCAAGGCCAACGTTCCACTGAAAAGGGCACAATCCCCCTAGGTCAAGCTCTGTCAGGGTGCCTCTCCAAGAAGTCCTTCTTCTCTCTGGTGCAAACCCGTCTGTCATGTTTGTGCCCCGTGTTGGGGTCTCAGCATCCATCTAATGGGCTTTTCATCCCCATGGAGGTCCGAACTGATCATCTCCCCATGTGTACCTGTCCAACATGTTACTTGTCCGTCGCGCATGATCCTGCACATCAACAGCTACGCCCTCCATGGGCTCATAAGTCACAGGGATCATAGCAATGTCAATCACATCTCATCATCAATATTATTAAACATGTGCATAAAACCCCTATTACCCTAGTTAAAAGCTCAAAGACATTATACAGGCCTGCAATACAAGTCTAGGCAAAGTGACAGGGTGTCCTATTGGGCTAGTGTCCACTGGAAAAGGAAAGTTCCCGGAAAAGACTAAATCTAAGCCATGTAAGTGGGTGATGTGGATAAGGGATGTCCTAACAATGGGCACAGTGAAAGCAGGGGAATGCAAAGCTTTACTTGTGGGTACCTTTGTAGAAGGCAAGCTGCACCTGTCCTGGATGCAATTGTTTCCAAGCCCATTCATGCCTTTTATTCTTTATTCTTATTGTTTTTTCTTCAAGAAGCTAATTAGGGGACACTACCCTAGCATGGTGACCAGTGGTGACAACGTTACCCACAAGTACTTTCACAGAAATGAGAAGGCTAGCTCATGATGAGACCCCCTTTCTCTTGGCCATGCAAACAAGAGTCACTACCCTGGCGTGGTAACCAGCTGTTAGTAGTGTCATACTGCTAGGTACCCATGGACCTAATAGGTTGGCTCATGATGAGACCCCATATCCTCTGACTAAGTCTTGTTTTATTATTTTTATGGGTTCCCCTTGTTTCTTGCTGAGAAGCCTTTTACTGCTTTCTCGAGGATCCCTGAGCGAAGCATCTCAAGGTTTTTTTTTTAGGCTTTTATCTTTTGCCAGCTTGCTTTTACCTTCTGGGCCTTTAGCCCCTTCTTCCCACAAAGCAAGGTGCAACCCTCAAATGATTGGCCAACCCAATGCCTGGACAAACGAAATGGGGTAGATGAGCGGGAAGCAGGATGAAAAAGTGGTAATATGAAAGGATTGGACAATGGCTTTTCAGAAATCCCCCCAGTGGTAAACCAAAACCCATGGGCACAGGCTTGCTAGGGCATCCTGTCATTCCCCCCAGACATGGTCAAGTAGACAAGTATAAGATCCAAGCATTCGTTAGAATAAAAGGAATTAAATGCACATATTCAAAGGTTTTGAGGATCAGAGTGACACATACCATGATACCCGGACTCATTACCTCATGGAGCAAGAACCATCTCTGACACGAGACCAAGCCGATGGTGATGGATGTTGCTGCTGCTGGCAAAGTAGAGGCGTTGAAAGGGAGAAAAGATGGGCCCTCCAGGGCCATGCCTAAGTCGATCTGGCTCTCGGTACTCCACGTCTAGGACCTGTGGGCCTCGAGACATAATCTCCTAGTTATCCCTAAAAGTGGGGATAACAAGGACAACATAGCTACTAGTACAATCGATCGAAGGTTTATAGTTCAATAGGCACTGAGATACTTGGTATGGAACCCTCAGAGTTATGTGATACGAGGTTTGGTGCTCTTCTAGAGCGCATGAAAGTTTCAGGGACTTGCACGATTGGTTCCTTCCATTGTGGGGGGAATTTGAGAGCAGATTGAGGTGAGGATGTTATGTGCCAAGACAAATATCCTTGGTTGAGGATCAAGTATACCAGTAGATCATCTTCTTGGTTAGTAGGGGATCTGGATTCTATCGGAGGTGGCAGTTGGGAGATTGGTTTAGGTGAGAGACTCTAGGATGGATGGATACTGTATGTACTTGTTTCATTGGTTGGGGGTCTTCGGAAGACTCTTGGCGTTGATGTCTCACAGGACTATACTTTACAGGGTACTGCAGTTCACATCTTGATTTGGGATCCAGGGATTAGAGTGTTTGGTAGTCCAGTAATTCATGGAGTTGAGATTCGAGCATAGTGATTACTTGGGGAGTTGACTGAGGATCTACGCCACATGATCGCTCTACTCATCAGAGCATTCAGGGGGCTTGCGTGGCAAGCAATTTGTGGGACCATGTTTTGAGGGGAGAGTACTTCATGTCACACAAGTGGATATGAGACCATGGGATCATACACAATTGATTCAGTTATTGTTTGAGGACAAGCAATATTGGAGCAGGGAGGACTGTGATGTCCCCATTTTTGGATTCACTTATGTTACAAATTGGGATTCCTGTCAGAGTAGCCGGTTGGGGGTGATAGTGAGCTCAAGAGGTACTGAGGATTTTTATGGGGCCCGAATTACATTATCATCATATTTCATCATCAGGATCCATTCCGCACAGCTTTTCCTTTGTTTCGTTGCATTTCGAAGATTTCCGTAATTTTAATTAAATTCACCAAGGATGTCATTCTGGGAAAAATATGTGAAGAAACACCTTAGTGTAATAGCTCATTGGAATCGAGAGGAAAATCTCTAAAGGATAAGATGATGAAAAGTGACTTTCAGTGGCCATAGAAGCCATAAGGGCAAATTAATCACCTTTTAGAGAAAAAATAAGTTAATTAATTAATAAAGTGATTTTATGAAGAAACGTAAAAGTGAATTAAATGTCACTTGGGGAGAAAACGTAAACAGGGGCTTCTATTCTCTCATTATGTTGATTGTTAATTTGATGTCTGGCTTCTTAGCTGGAGAGTCCATGGTACTTGGGGGTTTTGAGGGTTTTGACTACATAAACCTTAGAGATCAGCAAGCAGGTGAAAGATCCCTCTGTCCCTGGTCCAAGCTTGGCCAAGGAGGTGAAAGATTCCTCCCTCACAATTCTACTTCAGTTCAGATCAACTTCAAAATCAAGTGGAGGAAGCAAGGCACAGGTTTTGGGTTTCTCTGCAGGATAGGCGTGCATTGTCTAGGGAAAAAAAGCTTGTTGGGGACTGAGGACACTAGATCTGGAGAAGATCTCACTTCAGAGGTCTTTTCCATCACCAAGGCGCCCTTTCTCATCAGTCCTGGGAGAGTTTTCTTTGCATATTTATTTATTATTGTACCTGGGCGAATTTACTGAAGGAGAGCGCATTTGTGAAGACAGATCCTGTGGTTTGGGGTCAGATTTGTTATCTACAGTTGGGGTTTCTTCTCATATGAGTTAGTCTCCATCAGATCCACAGATTGGTAGCCATTTCTCAGAGTTTGGAGGCCAGATTCAGAGAGGCCGAATTTCCTTGGGAGTTCTCAGCCAGGGAGGGGCACAAATCAGCTAGGAAACTCATCAGTTGGAGGAAGGAAACAGGTTGGATTATGTAGATCTTCTGCATGCAGCTATTGGAGGCCCAAGGTAGCCTAGATCTCTTCTCTCTATTGTATTTTGGAGGTGCTATCAGCCACAGCTATTATTCTTTAGTATCTATTCCATATCTGTTCATCTCTTGTATGGAGGTTAGCTTATATATTTAAATAAAATACAGATCTGAAGGAGTTTTTGGTAGTTGTCCATACAATAAACAAGTTTCGGCATTATATTACAGGATATGAAATTTGTGTACACACAAACCATTCCACCATCAGGTATCTAATGAATAAACCCATAAATAATGGAAGGATAACAAGATGGCTTCTTCGTTTGCGGGAATTCAATATCACAGTGTTAGATAGGCCATGAAGGGAAAATCTAGTAGCATATTTCCTTTCTCAAATCAATAATCCCGATGAGACCTTTCATTTAAATGATGCATTTCCAAATCAAAATTTATTTGTGGTTTCTGTTAAGACTCCATAGTTCACTGATATCACAAATTACTTCTCTACAAGAAAATTTCCACCACACTTTTCAACAAAAGAAAAACAAATAGTTATTATGCAAAGTGCTAAATATTGCTGGGTTGGTGGAGATCTCTTCTACACAGGAGCAGATCTAATCATTCGTCGATGTGTTAGAGAGGACGAGATGTTTGATATTTTGAAGGCTTATCATGATGAGCCTTGCAGAGGTCATTTTTCCGAGAAAAGGACAGACTATAAGATTCTTCAATTAGGATATTATTGGCCCTCAATTTTTAAGGATACCAAACAATATGTGAGGAGCTGCGACAGTTGTCAAAGAACAGGGCGTCCTACTGCAGCCAACGAAATGCCACTTCAGCCTCAGGTTGTCATAGAACCATTTGAGAAATGGGCCTTAGATTTTGTAGGGCCCATAAATCCACCATCAAAAAGAAAAAGGTACGTTTGGGTTTGCACAGATTACGTTACAAAGTGGGGAGAAGTGAAAGCTTTACCACATGCTACTGAACAATCGTAAATTTCATATTTAAAGATATTTTGTTAGATTTGGAGTACCTAGAGAAATAGTTATTAACCAGGGGGCACAGTTCACCTCAAAACTAGTTCAATCTATTCTGCAGGAATACAAAATTAGACACAAGAAGTCCACACCATATCATCCACAGGCCAATGGCCAAGTACAATCTACAAATAAGATTTTGGAAGGCATTTTGACGAAGACAATCCAGCTCCATCAGTCAGATCGGGCGGAGAAGCTTCCAGAATCCTTGTGGGCTTATAGAACTACTTGGAAAAATGTTACTGGACACACCCCTTATGTGTTAGTTTATGGAAAGAAGGTACTCCTTCCCATACAGTTCGAGATAAAAACTTTCAAAATTGCTTCAGAATTGGGTTTAAGTCTGTCAGAAGCTCAGCAACAAAGAGTTCAACAATTGAATGAGCTGGATGAAGTGCGTCAAGACACCCTTCAAAAGACCACCCTTGTCCAAGAACAGCGGCTAGATGGAATGATAAATTCATTAAGAAAAAGCAGTTCAAAGTCGGTAATTGGGCCTTCCTTTTTTATTCAAAATTTAAAATTTTCAAAGGCAAGTTTACCACCCACTGGCTAGGCCCTTACGAAGTTGATACAGTGTTCGACAATGGCTCAGTAAGAATCAAAATCATTGATGGTTCAGAAATCATGTTCGTGGCCAATGGACATCAACTCAAATTCTACAACAAGCCAGCATCCAGAGATGAGTTTGCTTCAAGGTTACTTCAGCAGTCTGAGATGGAAATCCTGAGTAGGGAGGACAACTCTTCTACTCATATTTCATCTTGAATTTTACTTCCTATAAAAATAAAAATAAAAATAAATAATAAAACAAAAAATAAAAAGTAAAGAAAAAATAAGTTCAGAATGTGAAAACCAGGCTCTGGCGCATCTGAACGTGGCTCTGCTTGAAAACCAGGCAACTGGCTAGCAGAGTTCACTGAATTGCTAAAAATTCCATGCAAAATTTTTCACAGAATGGTTCAAACAAGTTAATAACTTTTTGAGTGATTAACACTGGTAACAGACATTCATTTTCAGTTTTAAAGCAGTCTCAAAAGATTAGTTTTGGAGCAGAAAATCATCCCAGCATTTGTCAGTAAAATAACTACAGGAATTTCCTGTAAAAAGGTGAAAATACAGATATCCTTTGACAATAGCAGTATTTTATTTCTTCAGCTTCATTGGATTTGTTTTTGGTCAGCAGCATCTTCATGATTACTTCAGCAACATTGTCAATAAAGGACTTCGTGCATCCCTAGCAAAGGAAGAATTGCATAGAAATTTCCAGCAATTAAAGGAAAATTCCAGTAATCACAGAGATTTTCAGTAAACAAATGAATTCTTGTAATCAAAGACATGATCAAAGAAGTACTGATCCAAGAAGTCTGCAAAAATTTTCAGGTTACAAAGGAGGTATTTATGGTACTTGTAAAAAGCATATAATTGTTTTTTTATTACTTATTAGATTAACTAAAGTTTAATCTCAGATATATCTTATGTCTAATGCCATTTGCCATATGTTTCCTATCACTCCCGCAGTCTTAACCATATCATATGACCCACGACCCACGATTTTCTCCGGACTTGCCACCTTTATGATTTATTTCCAACAAATTGCCTATCCTCACGTTATCATCATTGACCCACTCCCCAGTCACCTCAAAAATTTGTGTACCATCATTTCTAAATATGAAGAAAGACAGAAGTACAAATCAATAAGTAAGCTTTTTCCTTAATAATTTTCATTACACTGAATCATATAAATCACTGTACTAATAAAACAAGGGAAGTCGATTCAGTAACTATAACAACATATCATTTTGCCACACAGCAACCAAGGAAGTATGGCCAGTGTTTTTAGGAGAAGAGAGGTTTAAGGACAGAATGACAAAACTGTCCCCCACTCAAAAAGGTCTACAGGGATTTTTAAATGACAAGGAATCAGTCGATCAATTGAAACCTTCCTTAGACTCTGTATTGTTCTCCTTGGAATAAGAACTGACCTTTGAATTGTACTCTTTTACACCAACAAATTGAAACCCCTGGAAAGGGATTGCTCTTAGCCAAAAGGAGAAGTCTCAGAATAGACAGTTAAGAAAAATTACATCCACATTACTTCCTTCTTTCACCCACATTTTCCACTGAAAAGAGTACTTCTATTAGAGATAATGTTATCAAAGGATCATAGGCATATGTTGCACAAGCTGTGTGTTCTCAACAGGAATAGACTCTAGAGTCTAGAGGCACTGATTCTACAGATAGAAAAGGCTAACATAG
>JASDQU010330294.1:0-12904 GCA_032191745.1 Picea mariana
GAATGTGCGCTGCCGTCACATCTCTTCTCAGAGATAAGCCGCCACCATTCCAGCAAGCTTGTTTCCGCTGCATTTTTACAGTTTCAGCTTATTTTGTTATTTAATAGAAAACCAGTTTTACTGTATCTCTGTTATTTTCGTGTTAAGAACCTATTAATAATCTGTATTCATTTCGTTCTGCTCATAAAATCCGGATCAAAGGGTGTTTCTTCAACCTTTGTAGAAACTTCCACACAAGTTGTTTCAATAAAAAAAACCTCAAAATTTTCATCCCAGGACAATACTGTCAAGGGAATGGTGTAATTTATACGAAGGAAACCATGACGAAAATACTTGTGAAGTGAGAAAGAATGCCAGAGAATGGATTTTTGGGAAAATATATGACTGTATAATTTATGCTTTAGATTGGGCTCATGAAAATGATGTAATGTTTTGTATACCTGATCATATCTGTAAATATATTGATCCAGATTTAGGAGAGGAACAAACTAATTAATAGACTGAATACAATAAACACAGAGGTACAGAGAACAACACAAATATCCAGTGAACAACATATTCTATTGAATAAATGAAATAGGCTAAAATTGTAAAACTGCAGAACTGAAACAACTTGCTCGAATGGTGGTAGTTATCTCTGAGAAGAGATGTGGCTGCTATGCACATTCTTCTAAGTAGAATGATTATAATGAGGATCCAGAGGCCTTTTTAACATTACTCATGAATTCCAAAACCATATACATCCAAAAACCTAACCCTAGGAGGTGAAACGAAAAAATTCATGTGTGAAACGAAAAAAGTCACGTGGGCCCCTATGGGTAAGTTGGTACCTCAACTTCCTGTGGTCGTAACTTTTGCATACGACCTATGTTTTATGCGCGTGATAGTCCGTTGGAAAGGTATTTTCGAGAACTACACATTACACCATCAAACTCTAACTCTGTCTATAGGTTGACAGTGGAAATCCAAAAAAACTTTTTTTAGGGCCCTAAAACGGCCCTAGAACTACAGAAAGATGTCTTGACATGAAAAAATCCAAAATAAGCCAGTTGGATTAGGTGGGAAGCCACCAGTCTCCACCTGGAAGATGTGTATGGATTCAAACAACCCCAAAAGTGTAGAACCCACTATTAAAAATAAGTACAGAAGAACGTGTTGAACTAAAAACTGTCAAGAGGAGCCAGTTGAAATAGGTGGGTGGCCACCAATATCCACCTGGATCACTCCTCCCCCCTTAGGAAGAAATGGTCTCCATTGCATTGAGTTCCCCCATCAGGTGAGGAAACTTCTGCTAAATTTGGCCCTGGGTGAGCCACTTTCCTTGGTGTAAGAGTTGCCTTGCCTTGACAACCCGATAAAGTTGGATCCTTTGCTAGAGAGTTCCCCTGACCTGTGTGTCCACTATTTGATTAGTGGATTCTTATTCCATGCAGTTAGGGTTGAGCTATGTTGGTGTCAACTATTATATAATATATGAGGTGTCCAATAATGGTGAAAAATATTGTCGAAGGAGGTCCGCATTGAAAACTAGGTGCAAGCCAAGGGAGGGTGGAGTGTTGAGCTCAAAAGCATTGCTACCCACATCCTTGGTGATAGTTTAAGGTCCATATCAATGTGGGAGGAGCTTCTGATGGGGCCTTGTAAGAGTCTCTTTCTACAAATGTAACCAGACCTTGTCTCCCACCTAAAATTGGTGTGATACCATGCGTTGATCATGGTGCTGCTTGTAATTAGCATTGTCTTTATGTAAAATATCATGGACCTATTGGAGGATGTGTTGAATCTGCTCAATGAATCTGGTGGCTTTTTCGGTCTTAGACTAAAAATGGGAAGAGTTTGTCTGTGTGGTTGCAAGAGGTAGTGCAACATCAATGGGACCCAAGGGTTGGAATCCCAACCCCACCTGAAATGAGCTATGGTCGATGGAGCTATGGAGAGATTATCTAAAAAGATCTTTTACATGACTATGGTTGAGTTATCAAGCATGTGTTTAATTAACCATTTAGGAAGCTGAATGAAAGAGGAGTAAGTATAGAAGAATGATAACAACTATATACACATATGTAGATCTGAAATAAAGCATAAACAACAACAAACCATAACACCAATGTGATTACAGAGTTCGACAATCTCGTCTATGTCTCCAGGCATCTGTCTTAGTGGGTGAGGCTTTCTTATTTCTATTCAAAGCTCACTAAGTACATCACAAAAGTGCCAAAAGGTTACAAAATGGATCTGGTCTTGTTCTACCATATCTATAGAACCCAACAAAAGAAATGACACTCAAATTGGATGACCAGAGCTCCCAGAAATGGCCCGCAAAGGCGCGCTCCTCAACAACTTCCCTACATAAAAATGGCTTTGGCTTGGGAAATCTTTAGCATAAAACTTCTCTGAATGTCCTCCCATGGCCTCAAGAAGGCCTAGTTTATATAGATATTAAGTTGATAACCATTTCCTGACTTCCCCCCAAGATCTGGCCTCAAAAAGGGCCTAATATCCCTCAAAAGGGAAACAAATATCCAAATATGCTGAATAAAAACAATAAAATCACTATTCTAAAGTGAAAACCCCACTTCTGCAATATATTTGGGTGAAACCCCCAAATATTTGGCTCCTGGTCGTATTGGCGCACTCCAGGTGTCCAAGGGATAGCTTCTGCGTACTGGCCCACTAATTGTTGGGCACCTGGTCCTATGCTACAACTCCACGTGACTCTGTCTTCTGCGCTTAGTTAAGCCCCCCAATATTCCAGCCCACAGTTAGGCCCTTGGTTGGAGGGCTAGCCCAACTGACCAGAGCTAATCGTTCTACACTTGCACTATCACTTGAACGAGGGCCCAGGTCATAGGGAGGTTTGTTGTAACTTAGGGCTTGACACAAGTCACAACTGTGTCCCATTTGTTAAAAATTTGTTGGGCCATGGTTATATGTGGTGGTCTAGTGGTATACATTGCACTAAGGGTTGGGGCTAGCCCAAACCCTTTCTTTGCATATCCGAACAACCCTGCAAACTTAACTATAAGTTGAATTCTATAGTTAACAAGTAATTCCAATAGGCGAGCTGGTATCCCAGCCCACACAAAGGCTTGGCACCCATAGAGGCCTGTGGTTCGAACCTTACAAACTCCAAAATTTTTCAAACCAAATGACCAACACCTGGGTGCCACGTGGTACCTTCTCATTGGTCGAAAAAGGATGCCAAGTGTCAAATTCCAACTGGTCCATCTCTTCCATGTGTCTACCATGTCATCTTCCCTGTCAACTCTACTTTCCCAGTCACTATCTACCACGTGTCACCGTATGGGCATGCCATGTCATCTATACAGACATGCCAAATGTCACCCTTACAATGGTGACACATGTCACTCTCGGATTGGGCCACATGTTCATCCATGTCAGCATTTGTACGCCTAGTCAGCCTGCCATGTGTCACCTCTAGAAGCTTCCAACTGTTCCTATCACGTCATTTGTACGTTCATATGGCCTGTATAGTCAGCTTCCACGTGGAATTGTACGGACTGTACAGTCATCATTTTTTCCCATGTTTGGAAAAATGAACAGATTGCCATAACTTGAGAATACAATGTCTGTTTGAGCCCGTTCAAGTTGCGTTGGGTTCATATTGATGAGACCTACGCACACGTTTGTTTTGAAGCAATTCTGAGAATTTTTTTTTTTAGGCATTTTTGAGCCCCATCAAGCTCCTGGATCCGATTATGGATAACACTTCGACACTAAAGGACCTTTTTTTCCCCAAAAGGTTACTGGCCAGTCATCAAGCTTGGGATAGGCCACCCAACTTGTTCTGTGTCTTTAAACTATGTCCTGTGCACCTGTCTCAGCAAGATCAATTGTAACACAATCATGACAATTGACAACATATTGTTAGCCATTTGTACCCTGTCACATCTTACTAAAGACACTATCATCCATGTAGATAAAATTAATAATGACAGTATAAAAAATATGACTATAAATAAGATGATATGTTTGTAATATTTGCACGACATAAGCTTATCTTGAAGAAAATTGTGATTGAGTTTCCATTCTACAATCATCTCCTGTTCTTTCTTAAGATTGATTACTTGATTTGAAACAATTATAGGTTTTTTTCTTGCATGATCTGCCTTATTTAATTGTTCCATTGTTTGAAGAGTTTTATTTTCTTTTACACGATGAGCATGAACCATGTATTCTTGATCTGCTTTGGTTAAATGATATTGATTCTTTGCCTTGTAGAAGATTGCTTTACGATCGTACAAGTATGGACTACCTAAGACCATTCCACATTCACTTACATCACATGTTACCTCATCTACAAACTTAGATGAAATTACAAATTTTAATGTGCACTGCTTGGTTATGTGCATTTGATGATTGTTTCTTATCCATTTAAGTGTGTAAGTCTTATGATGCCTCTGTGTTTTTAACCCCAATTTCTTAACCAATTCCTATGAAATTAAGTTAGATTGAGATCCACTATCTATCAATGTATCAACCTTAGTGTGCCTCATGATGACCCTTATGTGAAACAAGTTACTTCCAAAATCAAATCCTTCACCAATTTTACCTGTCATACCAACTAATGAGACTTTAGATTTGTCACCTGAATCTGATCCCAAGTCCGTGGGCCTTGTTGTCATTGCAACTATTTTCCTCCCTTTCTTTTCCTTGAACCACTTTGGCCTCTTCTCGGGATGCAATTGCCAACAATAGTCCTCATCATGCCCCTCTTTCTTGCAATTCTTGCAAGAGGGCTTCTCTTCCTTTCTCACCACTGGATTTGCCTTTTTTCCATTCCACTTCCTTTTGTCCTCTTTCCTTGAAGACGATTCCCTTGATACACCAACACTTGTTTTCCCTGCTTCAATGTATGTCGCTTGAACAAAAACCTCATCAATATTAGTGGGTCCAATCATGAATACATTGCCTCATGATGACCCTTATGTGAAACAAGTTACTTCCACAATCAAATCCTTCACCAATTTGACCTATCATACCAACCAATGAGATTTTATATTTGTCACCTAAATCCGATCCCAAATCCGTGGGCCTTGTTGTCACTACAACTATTTGCCTCCCTTTCTTTTCCTTGAACCACTTTGGCCTCTTCTCGGGATGCAATTGCCAACAATGGTCCTCATCATGCCCCTCTTTCTTGCAATTCTTGCAAGAGGGCTTCTCTTCCTTTCTCACCATTGAATTTTCCCTTTTTCCATTCCACTTCATTTTGTCCTTCTTACTTGAAGACGATTCCACTGATACACCGACACTTGTTTTCCCTTCTTCAATGTATGTCGCTTGAACAAAAACATCATCAATATTAGTGGGTCCAAACATGAAAACAATGTTTCAAATATGTGTAGGTAAACCTCCTATATACTTCATAAGAGTTTCTTGGGTATGTAAAGGAATATCTAACATCAATGCCATTTTACGAAAGCCATCTGTGTATTCTTGCACTGTTTTTCCTTTTCTTAGTTTTAAAGCTTGCCATTCAATTAACGCTTTCTCTTTATAACCCAAAGGACATAATTTATTTCTAAGTGCAGAAATGAAACTTTTCCATGATGAAAATACATTACCTACTTGTTGTGTGCCATTTTGCAACTTGCTTTTCCACCAGATGAGTGTTGTGCCTGCAAATCTAAGGGATGCCAACTTGATCTGAGTTGCCTCATCCTTGATCTGTTGCACACTGCAATAAACCTCCATCTTTCTGACCCAATTGTCAAGTCTCTTTGCATTAAATTCACCATCATATATGGGTAATTAGAATTTAACATCAAGTTTTAATAAAGGCATTTCATTCTTATGTTTATGGACATGTTTCTTTGCATTGGATCTAGAACTTGAACTTGAAGAAGAAGGAGAAGAAGGAGGTGAAGATGGAAGTGAAGGAGGAATTTGAGGAGGATCCTCTCCTTATTCACTTTTTCCCTTTTAATATTCACCAAGAACTAGTCTTTTGCATTCCAAGTAATCATCCTACAAAACCTTCATCATCTCCGACATAACAAAGAAAGTTTTTCAAAACTCTTTCTCATCCTGAGAAAGACCCTCTTCCGATGCCATCCTCTCGCTTTGAGAGGTTCTCTTTTTAAATCCAATCAATGGATTCTTTTCAACAAGATCACCTTCACCACAAAGTAGCTTTTCCCTAGTTAACATGCAAAACTCAAATCCAAACGTCAACTAGCTTTGATACCACTTGATTCGAAAAGATCTTTTACATGACTATGGTTGAGTTATTAAGCATGTGTTTAACTAACCATTTAGGAAGATGAATGAAAGATGAATAAGCATAGAAGAATCATAACAACCATATACACATATGAAGATATGAAATAAAGCATAAACATCAACAAACCATAACACCAATGTGGTAGCGGAGTTCGACAATCTCACCTACATCTTCAGGCCTTTGTCTCAGTGGGTGAGGCTTTCTTATTTATGTTTAAATCTCCATAAGTACATCAAAATAGTACCAAAAGGTTACAAAACTATTTTGGTCTTGTTCTATCAGATCTCTAAAACCCAATGGAAGAAACAACACTCAAATCGGATGATCGGAGCTCCCAGAAATGGCCCGCAAAGGTGCACTTCTCAACAACTTCCCTACATAAAAATGGATTTGGCTTGGCAAATATTCAACATAAAACTTCTCTGAATGTCCTCCCATGGCCCCAAGAAGGCCTAGTTTATATAGATATGAAGTTGGTAACCATCTCCCAACTCCCCCCCCAAGATCTGGCCTAAAAAAGGGCCCAATATCCCTAAAAAAGGGCCAAAACATCTCCAAATCTATTGAATAAAAGCAATAAAATCACTATTCTAAAGTGAAAAACCCACTTCTGCAATATATTTGGGTGTAACCCAAAATATTTGGCTCCTAGTCATATTGGCATGCTCCAGGTATCTAAGGGATAACTCATGCGCACTGGCCCACTGACTGTTGGGCATCTGGTCCTATGCTGCAACTCCACGTGACCCTGTCTTCCATGCTTAGTTAATCCCCCTGAGATTCCAGCCCACGGTTAGGCCCTTGGTTGGTGGGCTAGCTCAATCGACTAGGGCTAACCGTTCTACACTTGCACTATCACTTGAATGAGGGCCTGGATCATTTGGAGGTTCATTGTAACGAGGGGCTTGACACAAGTCACAACCATGTGCCATGTGTTGAAGCTTTGTTGGTCTATGGTTATATGTGGTGGTCTGGTGGTATACATTGCGCTAAGGGATGGGGCTAGCCCAACCCTTTCTCCACCCATCCGAACAACCCTGCAAACTTAACTATAAGTTCAATGCTATAGTTAACAAGGAACTCCGGTAGGCAGGCTGGTAGCCCGGCCTACACAAAGGATTGGCACCCATAGAGGTCCATGGTTTCAACCTTACAAACTCCAAAATTTTTCAAACCAAATGACCAACACCTGGGTTCCATGTGGCAGCCCACGTCTGGGCCACGTGGCACCTTCTCATTCATCGAAAACTAATGCCAAGTGTCAAACACTAACTGGTCCAACTCTGCTACATGTCTGCCACATCATCTTCCTTGTCAGCTCTACTTTCCCACTCATCGTCTACCACGTGTTGTCGTACGGGCGTTCCATGTCATCCGGACGGACGTGCCACGTGTCACCCTTATAGTGGTGACACGTGTCACTCTCGGATTGGGCCACCTGTCCATCCACATCATTTTTTGTATGCCTAGTCAACCTGCCATATGTCACCTTCAGAAGATGCCAATTGTGCCTGCCACATCAGTTGTACTACCTGTACAGTCAGCTGCCACGTGGCACTATACAGACTGTACAATCATTATTTTTTTGCTTGTTTTTAAAAATGAATATATCACCATAACTTGAGCATATGATGTACGTTTTATCCTATTCATGTTGCATTGGGTTAATATCAACAAGGCCTATCCACATGTCTGTTTTGAAGCCATTCTGAGAACTTTGATTTGTAGGCCTTTCTGATCCCCATCAAGCTCCTGGATACAATTATGGATCAAGAGACCTGTTGTGATTGTGTTGAACATAGGGAAGACTCTCATCCCATTTAAACAAATTATTAGAGTTGTACATGCACAGGATGTGCACAATCATCCAATTGACGACCTTTGTTTGGTCGTCAGTTTGGGGGTGAAAAACAGTGGATTTAGTGAGCTTGATGTCCAACAATGACGAGAGACTCGACCAAAATGTGCTGAGGAACCTATTTTCCTAGTCATATATGATGGCCTGTGGTATCCAAAAATGGACCCACACTTGTTCGAAGAAGATATTGGAAGTATATTCTACTGTGATGTTATTCTTGTAGGCTGTGAGGATGGCCATCTTTGAAAACTGATCAACTACCACAAATACACAAAAATTGCCTTTCTTAGTGGATGGAAGACCATACATGTAATCCATCAAGATGGATTCTGAAGTATTCTTGGGAGTAGGAAGAGGGGTGTATAAGCCTTTCTTATTGATGGAAAACTTGTTAATGGAAGAGGTAGTGCAAGATATGATATACTTGCTGACATCCTATTGAAGTTTTGACCAATAAAAATGTTTCTGTAGATCGACCACATTTTTCTCCATGCCAAAATGTCCTGCCATCCGACTTTGGTGAGCTTCCCAAATCAGATTTTCATGCTCACTTGTAGGAACACAAATATGTCCCATATGGCATAACAGTCCATCATGAATGTGAAAATCGGTGAAATTCACGCCTGTACCAAAGAGCTGATAGGTGGTAGTGAAGTCTAGATCTTGTTGGTAAAGTTGGGGCCACTCACATGCCTCATGTCCACAAGAATGGAGCACAATGGTGAGTGCATCCACAAGAGGTCGAATGAGGAATTCAATGACACGATTTGTGGTCCCTGTCTTATACTTGATGTTGAGATGGAACTGTTGCAGATAGGTGGACCACTTTTGATGGCGGTTGTTCTGCAACTTCCCCTGTGTCTGTATGAACTGTAGAGGCTTGTAATTAGTGTGGATGATTGTCTCCTTTCCCAAAATGTAATGTTTCCATTGACGATAGGTTTGTATAATGGAATACATTTTCTTGTCATAGGTGGGGTATTTTTGGACAATATCTGAGAGTGTCTCACTATGGTATGCCACCAGATGACCTATTGAGTGAGAACTGCACCTACAACATAGTCAAATGCATCAATTGTTGCAGATCAGGCAAGGAGAGTACTGGATCTCAGCACAAGCGATGCTTCACATCATCAAATGCTCATTTTTGTTCCTTCTCCCATGCAAACTTTGCCCTGCCACCGCACTTGGTCACTTGGTTGAGGGCCCATGCAATATGGGAGAATCCCAACATAAACCGTCGGTAGAAGTTGGCCAGTCCCAAGAAGCTCCAAATCTCGGTTAGTGTGGTCTGGGCTGGCCAGTCACGGATTAATTGGATATTAGCTGGATCAACATGTACCCCATTCTAATCAACAATTTATCCCAAGTATTGGACCATGTTCATGCCAAAGGAACATTTTTCCAAGTTGGCATATATCTTTTGCTGCCACAGAGTGCTCAAAACCTATTGAATATGTTGCATGTCCTCCTCCCAAGTTCTATTGAAGATGAGGATGTCATCCAAATATACCACCACAAAAGAGTCGGTGAAGGGTCTCAATACATCATCCATCAACCTCATGAAAGTGGTTGGTGCATTTATTAAGCCAAAGGGCATGACCAACCATTCGAAGGTACCTTCTTTAGATTTGAAATTTGTCTTCCATACATGAGTTGGTTCAATGGGAACCTGGTGGTAGCCAGACTTTAGGTCAATCTTGTTGAATAAATTTTCTCCCTTGATTTGGTCAAGAAGGTCATCAATTCTAGGAATTGGGTACCAATTTCTGACTATGATTTTGTTTAATGCTATGTAATCAATGCAGAGCCACCAGGTCTCGTCCTTATTCTACACCAATATAATCAGGCTACCACAAGGGGAGGATTTGGGTCTGATGTGCCCCTTTTGAAGAATCTCTTGGATTTGATGCTTGATTTCTTCATTTTCCGTCAGCGAGTGACGATAGACTGGTCCATTAGGCATAGGTGCACCGGGGGTTAGATCAATTGGATACTTGACTTGGAAGTGCGTCGGTAACCTGATGGGCAAGGAGAAGATGTCTATGTACTCTTCCATGATCCTGTCCACTTTCTTCTGTTGCAAAGAGAGGTTCTGTGTAGAGGCCATGAATGTGGCGATGACCTTCTGCTTGCTGTGAGAATGGATCACAAAGAAGATGAATTTCTCGTTCTGTGAATTGACCTTACTGCATTGCTTAACAAATATTAAAGAAATAGTGGTAGGTGGCACTACCTCTGGTATCCTATACAATTTTATACCCAAAGTAATAATAACACTGAGGGGTCTAGACTCACACACAACATGATGCTTCCACAAATATGGTTTTCCTAAAAGAACATCAAAAAATTCAAGGGGATAAATATCACACAATACCTCGTCTTTGAAAGTCCTAATGTCATAGGGAAGATGACACTATCGGATGACACAAAGATCTCTTCCTTGGCAAAGCTAACCGATGGTATAGGGATACAAGTGTGATGTCGTCAGCAGGTCCAACCTCTTGAAGACCTTTGCTGAGATCAGGTTCTTCTGACTATCGCTATCAACAATGAAATGAAGTGAAACCCCCTTTACCCACATATGTGAGTGAAAGAGGCATTCCCCTTCCTTTGGTTCTTCGGTTTCGTTTGGTTGTACTTAAGTGGTAGAGAAAATGGAACTAGGTTCAACATCGATAATCTGCTTCACTCCTTCTGGAATTGATTCAGAGTTAGAATCAGAATTTGACTCCGAAGCCTTCAACTCGGCCATGAGTGACTGCTTGGAGTGGAATTCTTCAATGTTGTGCCAAAGGAGTTTATGGTATTCACACCATTTTCTTGTGTCATTTTTTGACTTCTCATTACCCTTTTTGTGTTGCGTCTTGGACTGGTTGTCTTAAGAGTGGCCATATTTTCTATGTCCCTTGTTGTGTGGGTTGGGGCTGACTTTACCCTTCTTCTGTTGTGAGGAGTTTGCATAACCAAACTCTCGCCTCTTCTGCTTAAATTTTTGCTCGATCTTGACATCATATCTATAAGACATACCTAGTGATGCAATGTTCAGAAAATCCATTTATGTTTGAATGTATCTATAAAAATAGTTGCAGTATTTGAGCACCAGATGTCGCTCAGAGTATTTGATACCCAATTTGGTGTGCAGGGTATGGAAAATATTAGTGAAATCTCGTACTGTCTGGTCCCTTTCCTGACATAGGGTGGTCCATCTGGTGTAATAGTCCTTGTAGCTTCCAAACAGGTAGTAATGTTCTGTAATGGCCTCCCAGAAGGAATCCCATGTAGGGGTGACCACAAATATTGAATATTCCTCTATGGAACTTTGCTCAGAGAAAGTATCCCACTAGTCCTTAACATGGGGAACGACCTTGAGGAGTGTAAAAGTAATCTTTTCCCTATCGGAAAAATTGTGGACCGAAAAATAACCTTTGAGCAGATTCAACCATTTATCTATAGCATCCGCATATATAAATCCTTCAAATAATGGAATATAAAAATTTACCTGTACCTTGAAGGGGGTTGCATGGCCACTTGATGAAGATGCTTCTCCTGTGGGAAACCATCGAAGTATCTGTGAAAATTTTTCCATCATTTCATTCCTTTGTCACGCAAGGGCTTCCTCGAGAAACATTTTAAAAGGATCTCCTACTCCATCATCTTTATTTTCATCCCCCATGGGTTTTTGTTAGGCTCGGCGTGACCAATATTGCAAAGGCTCGACTGGCTCGAGTCCTAACTTCTTGTACCCAGATCTTGTCGGGGGCAAGCACAAAGAAAAATAAATGAAGAGTAGACCGATATGATACCACTAATCCAGATTTAGGAGTGGAACGAACTAATTAATAGACTGGAAACAATAAACACAGAGATACAAAGAACAACACAAATATCCAGTGAATAATATCTTCTATTGAATAAATGAAATTGGTTGAAACTGTAAAACTGTAGAACTGAAACAACTTGCTCGAATGGTGGTATCTATCTCTGAGAAGAGATGTGGCTGCTACACACACCTGTCTGAGCATAATGATTACAATGAAGCTCTAGAGGCCTTTTTAACATTACTCATGAATGCCAAAACCCTAGACATCCAAAAACCTAACCCTAGGAGGTGAAACGCCAAAAGCCATGTGGGCCCCGATGGGTAAGTTGGTACCTCAATTTCCATGGGTCGTAACTTTTTCATACAACCTCCATTTTAGACACGTGATAGCCCGTTGAAAAGGTATTTTCAAGAACCACACATTACACCATCAAACTATGACTCCATCTATAGTTTGACTATGGCAAGCCAAAAAAACACTGTTTAGGGCTCCAAAATAGACCTGGAAGTACAAAAAGATGTGCTAACATGAAAACATCTGAAATAAGCTAGTTAGATTAGGTGGGAGGACACCAGTCTCCACCTAGAATATGTGTAGGGCTTCAAACAACCCAAAAAGTGTAGAAACCACAATTATAAATAAGTACAAAAGAATGTGCTGAACTAAAAACTTTCAAGAGGAGCTAGTTGGAATAGGTTGGTGGCAACCAATATCCACCCAGATCACATACTCAGATAATAACAAGAATAAACACCATAACCATTCATCAAGATATTGAACACAAGAAGTAGAGAAAACCCTTGAGGTATGGTAACACCATATATTAATCCTCCAGGAAGGATAAAAATCCTCAATCAATACTTTCTTGTACATCAACAATATTCTTCGCCATGTCAATTACATTGTTTACACTTCCGTATATAGAATTCTCTATCTCATAGGAACATTATATAGAATTTGTCTTCTAGAAATCCC
>JASDQU010330302.1:792-12904 GCA_032191745.1 Picea mariana
GCAAGTGTTCATGAATCCATCATGTTCTAAAAAGAATTGATTGTTTGCAGAAGAGTGAGGTGAAGGGTCGACGGGTTTTGTTGTGCCAAGTAGAAGTCGTGCAGAGGAGACCAAAGCAGGTCGCGAGTTGAAGGTCGTGGAATCTCATGCTAGAGGTAGCTTAACTAAGGAGGTTTTTTGGTAGAGGTATCAATGTTTCTTGGGCTCTTAATTAAAAAAAAAAAACAAAGTTTGTTTTCTACAAAACAAAAAAAAATATTGAAAAATCTTCTTGTGAATAATTTGAAAGAGAATAGTGCATTAAGTTGAAGTGGGTCAAAACAAATATTTTTATTGAAGAGAGTTTGTGTATAGAATTAATGGAAAAGATGACAAATGAGAAATTCAAGGTCGATAAATTTAATAGCAAAAACAACTTTAAATTGTGGAAACTTAAAATGTGAGATTTGTTTGTACAACAAGGGTTGCATAAGGAATTAGATGGAAAGAGTAAGAAACATGCTTCTATGATTGATGAAAAGTGGGAAGACCCGGATGTTAGAGCCCTCTATACAATTCAGTTATGTCTTACTGATGATGTCTTCTTTAACATTATTGAATAATAATCAACATCGGGCTTATGGAGTAGGATGGAAAGTCTTTATATGACGAACTCTTTGATGAATCGGATCTATCTGAAGAAGCGACTATACAACTTAAAAATAAAATAATGTGTGAAAATTGTAGATCATCTAAATATGTTTAACACTCTTATTTTCTAGTTGAATAGTATGGATGTTAAAACTGATGATGAAGATAAGGCGGTAACATTGTTAGGTTCATTGTCTGAAGCCTTGGACCATCTAATCACTTCCATTATTTTTAGTACAACTGAGACTCTTGAATTTGATATTGTGGTTGGAGTTTTGTTGTCTAAGGAGGTGTGGAGGAAATCAAGTATTGAAACCTCCACACCAAAAGCAATGTTTTCTAGAGGTCGATCCAGAAAAAGGGAGAGAAGTTGAGAGGTACATATAGATCAAATTTGAAAGGAAATAAGAGCATGATTAAATGCAGATACTACAACAAGACAAGGCACCTCAAGAAGAATTGTTGGAAAAGACAGGAATCCAAGGAAGACACCAAAACAGAGGAAAATATAGTTGAATAAGGTCTAGGTATGATTGATGAAGTCTTGTCTATTAGCAATGTCTTTGAATATTTTGAAGGATGGATTTTATACTCTAGTTCTTCACACCATATTTTCCCACATAGAGGTTGGTTTACTTGTTATCAACCAGTTGATGGTGGAGTTGTTCTTATGTGTAATAATAATTCTTGTAAGATTGTTGGGGTTGGAAGTGTCAAAATAAAAATGTTTGATGACCTATAACAAGGACATTAATCGATGTTAGACATGTTCCTGAATTAAAGAAAAAAATAATTTCTCTAGGAGGGTTGGATTCTAGTGGTCATAAGTTTATAGGTCAAGGTAGAGTTTTGAAGGTATCCACAAGTGCTTTAGTTGTAATGAAGGAGATCAAGACAAGAAACCTTTACCGACTGGAAGGAAGTGTTCAGGTTAATTAAGTTGCAGTGGTGTCCAAGGAGACAAGTGAATTCACTCATCTATGGCATCAACGTTTGAGTCATATGAGCGAAAAATGTCCACAGGTACTGTTAAACCGCAAATTACTTCCAAATATGAAATCTTTGAATTTGAAATTCTACAAACATTGTAGATTTGGAAAACAATGCAGATAGAAGTTTAAAGTAGACAATCATGTTAGTAAAGGTGTTCTTGATTATGTAAATTCATATGTGTGGGGGGCATCCCCTAAAGTTTCCTTTGGAGGAGCATCTTATTTTGTAATATTTATAGATGATCTCTCTAGGAAGGACAAACAGTTTATGTTTTGAAAAGAAAAGTTGATGTATTTAAAACATTTAAACAATTTAGAGTTATGGTAGAAAAGAGAACTGGTAGAACAATCAAATGTTTAAGAATGGATAATGAAGGAGATTTTACTTCTTTAGAATTTGAAAAATATTGCAAAGAAGATGGGATTATAAGACATAAAACCATTGCATATACTCCCCAGCAAAATGGCGTGGAAAAACGCATGAACTCTTCTAGAAAGAGTAAGGAGCATGCTCAACAATGCCAATTTGTGTCAATAGTTATGGGCAGAAGCAATCTCAATTGCTTGTTATTTGGTAAATCTATCACCATCAATTGCAACAGATTGTAAAATTCATGAAGAGGTATGGACATGTCATCCCTGTGATTATTCAAATTTAAAAAATTTTGGTTTGAAGCTTATGCTCTTACTCCTAAAAATCAACGTTCTAAGTTAGATCACAAATCAAATAAATATATCTTTGTTGGTTATGATGATGTAGCAAAGGGATATAAATTGTGGGATCCTACTACCCACAAAATTATCATTAGTAGAGATGTATTTTTTGATGAATTTCCTCTCATTAAATCAGAAAATGTAGAAGTTGATGTGAAATAGGAACATGTACAATTGAATTAACAAATACTCAATGACAGACCCAACAATCTATAGACACATGGAAGAAAGAAGAAGATTTTGATGATAAAGAAGTCATATATGTTGTTCGATATTCAAGAGAATGAGTAAATTCCACAACCACACTGAGAAGATCTACGCGGAAAAGAAATCCCCCAAAGAGGCATATTGATTTTGTTTCATCCGTTGTTTTGATAACCAACGATGGGGAACCTTCTTGTTATTGGGAAGTAATTAATGATAATGATCATGCTAAATGGAATATGGCAATGAAAGAAGAGATGGATTCCCTGGTGAAAAACAAAACTTGGGACCTGGTAGAGCTTCCTAAGGATAGAAAGGTTGTTGGATGTAAGTGGGTCGACAAATTGAAGAAAGGCATTGATGGTAAAATTGAAAGATATAAAGCCATATTGGTTGTGAATGGGTACTCACATATGAAAGGTATAGATTTCCATAAAAAAATTCACCAGTTGTTAAGCTTGTATCTATTTGTATTTTTGTGGCACTATTTGCTTTGCTTGATTTGGAGTTAGAGAAATTAGATGTTAAAAGAACATTCTTACATGGAGATTTGGATGAGAAGATATGCATGGAAAAACCAGAGGGTTTTGTGAAACATTGCAAAAGAAGATTAGTTTTCAAGCTCAAGAAATCTTTGTATGGCCTAAAGCAGTGACCCAATAAATGGTACAAAAATTTTGATTCATTCATGATGAGCCAAAAATTTAAAAGAAGTGAGTATGACCACTATGTTTATTTCAAAACTTTCAAGAATGGAATATTTATTATCGTGGTATTATATGTTGATGATATGTTTATTGCAAGCAGAAGTATGAGTGAAATCAATAGGTTAAAGGCTCATATGGCTAAAACTTTTGATATGAAGGATCTAGGAGAAGCAAAACAAATCTTAGGAATTGAAATACACGGAGATAGAAAAAATGGTAAGATTTATATTTCACAACAAAAGTATGTGGAGAAGATACTTCTAAGATTCAGGATTAATAAAGTGAAACCAGTAAATATCCCTTTCACTTCCCATTTTAAGCTTTCTTTGGGTTTATGTCCTAGTAGTGAGGAAGTAAATGACTATTTGTCTTGTGTACCTTATGCTAATGTAGTAAGGAGTTTGATGCATGCAATGGTTTGTACTAGACTGGATATTTCACATGCAGTAAGTGTTGTCAATAGGTACATGGAAAATCTAGGAAAAGAACATTGGAATGCAGTGAAATGGGTGTTTCAGTATCTAAGAGGCACGAGTGATTATTGCACTACCTTTAATGGTAGTAGTGGTTCTGTGTGTGGTTATGTTGATTCAAATTTGGCAGGTCATTTGGAAAAGAGAAGGTCTACTTTAGGTTATATATTTACTCTTGCAGGAGGATATAAAAGTTGGATGTCAAAGCTTCAGGAAACAGTCTCTTTATCCACTACAGAGGAAGAATTTATTGTTGCCTCGCATGCTTGCAAAGAGGCAATTTGGTTGAATGATCTTCTAGCTTATGTTGGAAGAATGCAGAACAACACAATTGTATTTTGTGACAGTCAAATTGCTATTCATTTGGCTACAAATCCAATTTACCATAGTAAGATGAAACATATCGATATTAAGTACCATTTTGTAAGGAAGGTTATTGATGGAGGTAGAGTATATCTTAAAAAGCTCCACACTCGAGAAAATTTTGCAGACATGTTTAAAAAACCAGTGTTATTAGAGAAGCTACAGTGGTGTTTGGCTTCTCTTGGCTTGCAAAGGAGGTGATGAATGGGCTTGGGAAAGGTATCAGGTAAATTTTTTTTAAGGTGGAGATTGTTAAAATTGTGACAACAATTAATTAAAAGAAAATGTAAAATTAAATTTACTTATGTAAATGTTGGTTTATGAAACTAATGGAAGTTTGTATAACTAATGGAAGTTCTAGTAACTATGTAACAGTTCAAATATTCATATATATATTTGAAGCCCAAAAAATGTAATGTTGTGTTATAAGCCTTAAATAATAAGAGATACTGATACCTTGCACCGTGGATGTTTCCTTGACACACTGTGAAGGTTTTACCATGTAAATATTGTGTGTTATTTGAGTTAGTTATTTGTCTTGTTTCCATTCTTCTTGCAATCTTATTGTTATGTTCATGCATTTAATACCAACATTTCATTTGTTTATCAGAAGTTCACATTATCGTAATTCATCGAGGATGCAAAGGCCAATGCATACCATATAGGGGAAAGAAAAGAGCCTTGTTGTGGATTGCATACTTAAGGTAAGTGCATATTTTTGTACAGGAAAAATGTATCTTCATTTGTAAGATCTGATGGAAAGCTTGTGCTCTCACATACTTCATCATAGAATTCCAGTTGTTCAAGCATTTACATATCTCCGGAGCTTTGTTGAATACTTTTTCCTTATAGGGAATCCCAGGTTGAAGTTAACTAGGTTTCAGTATGCAAGGACTGGTGCTAAATACAATTGATTTATAGCAAATTACTTTCATATTATCGTCTTTTATCATTTCTCTATGAAGCGTTGCCTATAAATTTACTCTCTTTCTTAAGTTGACAATATTCTTCTTTGCTCCCATTTTCTTCCATAGATAAAACAATGGACACATAAATCCTATTATCAACAAACCTAAAAAATTGAAATCGATCCTTTTTATCTAGTCTCGTATAATTCATAATGGTAATGAGAAAAATAATGAATAAATAAAAGCATATGTCCACCATTTTGTGACTTAACCTTACCTGCCAAGTCTTGTGTAGTAGTGGAGCTTGTTGTATCTCTTAAAAAATCACTCCCATCCATTCTAGGAAGGCCTGCAGATCCAACAACGAATCATTTACAGTCGTAAAGCACTTTTGAATCAGTAAGGCCTACCATCGGAGGTGTCCTACATAACCAACAACTGACTAGCCAACCCATTTACTAAGATTTGGTCTTCTCTCTTGATATGTTGAGGCACGTTAATGGCTCAACCAACAGTTGGTTCAAAGACTAAAATTGATATATCCTTATTTTCAATACCAAAAGAAATATTCTATCGATTGCTTCATGAATTGATCTCATAGGTTGAGGCTTGCAAGGGGCCTAATCAATCTTGATTCAGTCATTTCCCTTCCCTCCCTTACTAAAAGTTATTTCAAAGCCTAATGTCATGTGTCCTTCCTTTGTTTAACCATGGATTTAGTCTATCCAAGTAAGAAGATATATTATTATACCTTGTGCTTTTTGTAGATTGCATGTATTTTTCACAGAACTGCTTGGCATCACTATCACTGAAGTAGGGCGAGCCAAATCTACTAGAAGGCCCCAACCAAGCTTGAAAGCATTATCTTGGCTGCTTTAAGATTATTAAAATAAGATATAGTTTCTTTGGAAAAGGTAATTATGAAACAAACTTCACATCTTTCTCAGCTTCAAGGTAACTGGATTACTAATTCCATTTCTCCTTGTAGCTTTGAGAGTTTTTGTAGCCTATGTAATTGAATCTGTAAATTCATTTCTCCTTATCGCTTTGAGATCTTGTGTGGCCTCTATAATTGAATCTAGTGACATTTTTGTTGGCACTATAATAAGAGAAATTAAATTTAAATCTAGACCACTAATAAAAGAAATTTGAATTTAAATCTAGACATTTGTGTTGGGACCGTCGATTGCTGAAAGCACCCCGAGAATAATATTCCTGCACTTCGAGACGTAAAGGAGTTGGATTCCCCTTTATTCTGATTTAGTATAGATTACATACCCAATAAGACCGACTACATTCATGTCACATTCTCCAATGAGATTCCTCTTAAGATTCTAGATAGAGAGCTTTCAAAGATCGAGTACATAAATGAGATTCCTCTTAAGATATAGAGAAATAGAAAGTAGGTCGAGTACATAAATGAGATTCCTCTTAAGCGCTTTTGAAATGATAAGCGAGTGCTTATAATAGACATGTAATGTGTTGTTAGTCATGCGAAGCCCGGACCCCGCCTGCGGAGCATGAAAAAGAGTGATTCTATCTCGACCTGTTCATACAGTGCATGGATAAGCGTGAATGACCTAACCAATGGGCCCCCGTTCAATAGGCGCTCGCGCGTTCGTTCAGTGTTTTCATCTAGGTGTAGCCTACCAACACTTAGTCAACCCTTATATCCATCCCCTTGGTATGAATGACCCCAGTCGAGTACTCTCCTTTCCCGTATGAACGATGGTTGAGTGTCTCGCTTACCAATTCCAATTTGAGGATAGGTTGTAACGATGGGGAAACAGATTTGTCATCGCGGGCCTCTTGCCTCCTTCCTATCAAATCAATCTAGGTGTTGATTGAACCATAAATCGCTTCAATCTATCTACGAATATGTGTTGTTATGCTTGGAAATAAAGAACCCTAACATTCCTTCTTGAACCCATATCTATTGTTCAAGCTTGTTCCCCTTCACTATGATTCGGTAAAGCTTGTTCCCCTGAAATTGCCTGAATCGCGGGAATAAACTCTGTTACATGATGAAGGAATATCCGATCCAGTCGAGTCATATTTGTATAATTGATGTATTAGAGATGTCAACGTCGTTCAGGGTCTATTGAGAATAAAGTACCTATTAGTCAGTCCCAGTGATCGAGCGCATGAATGCCATCTCAAAGGTGGTAAAGTCTAGGCACCAATGCTAAATCCATCTTGCTTGATCGAAAATCATCATCCATGAATAGATTCATGTTCGTCTAGTCATGATACGCATTCTCCCCACTTGCAATCCATTCATTCCAAAAGATTATGGCAAGACAGGGGAAAGAAAATGAATCCATTCATTCCCAAAGATTATGGCAAGAAGGAGAGAAAGTAGAGTAGCCTGGGTCGCTTTTGTAGCTGTAATAGCTGTAGGTAGCGAACAGTTTCGTCATATACATGAGACTGAGTAATTTATAGAATATTATCACCTTTTCTTTTCTTTCCCATCAAAATAGGTGATGATTATATCATGGATGAGTTCTTGTTTAGCATTAACTTTGGGAATGAAAGAAATATAGTAATCTCTCTTCATTGTAAGTTGAAGGGAATGAAAGAAATATAGTAATCTCTCTTCATGGTGAAACAATATAGTAGTCTCTCTTCATTGTGATGCAATATAGTAAGTTGAATGCAGGTGATAGCATTAGCTTTGGGATGAAAGAAAGATAATAATCTTTTTTCATTGTGAAGCAATATAGTAATCTCTATTAATTATGATGCAATATATAACAAGTGTTTCATGGCAACGTAGTCCCTTCCAGGCTGGATGCAGAGTAAATGCGTGGGTAGCAAGTTGCAGTACACGTGGTATTCCTGAATTAGTTTTAATTGAAATTTATCAAAAATTATTAATGTTTGGTACATAACCAATGCAACCCAACAATTACGGAGTGGTGTGTAGGCGAAGTCGCGGGTTCATTTTATTTAACAGTTATGTCATATACAGTTTGCAGCGAACAATTTTGTCATATACATGAGACTGAGTAATTTATAGAATATTATAACATTGTATGAAGATTTTGATGTCGAGGGTGTTCGATGATATACTTTTTGCACCAAACAATTATGTGATATACATTTAATGATTCCTTCATATACATGAGACAGTAATTTATAGAATATTATAACATTGTATGAACTGAGCTGCCCTGAGGGGAAACCAGCTCAACCACCTGAACCGCTTCATAACTAAAGTGTAGACTGTTACTAACGCAAAAAGAGTTCAAAACTGTGGTCCATAAGGGTGGTCGTTACAAGTGTGGAAAGTGTAGACAACATAACTATAGTAACCATGGACAAATGCATGAAAGGTCGACATGCAGATGACAAAATAATAGAGGAAAAAAATAGATAGATCACCGGTATGGGCTGTAGTGCTGCAACGGGGCCATGCAGAAGGTGGCAAATTTCATCTTGCTAGGAGGAGGCCGCTCCTCATGGACTAGTGTTTGGTTCAGTTGCATGGTGTCATCCATTTGTGATGGCACGTGCACTTTCTTTTGTTCCAGTGCCAACACTGGTGCGGAGGTTGTTGTTGGTTGGGTTGTTGTTTCTTGGCCTGCCTCTGGTGGGAGGTGATCAGCATCCTGTAACGCGGAGAGAAATTACAGAAGTTGAGAGGATTTGTTGTCCAGGGCCTCTAGGCGAAACCAGAGGTCATCCATGTTCTGACGCAGGTCAAACACCAGGCTCTGCACCAGGGCAAGGGACGCAGCAAGGGGAAGGAGAGAAGCGGGAATTTGAGTGGACTGTGGCAGGGATGAGGAGAAGGTGGTTGAAGAGGAGGAGGATAGCAATGAGGGAGTAGGCGGGGGACGGATGACCAGGCGGGGCCGGTTTGGATGGCAGGCTAACCCGCGTTTCGACTTCCCTCGTAGCTGGGGCATGTTCGGGATAGTGGGAGAGAGAAAATGTGCCAGAAACAGAGCAGGAGAGGACAAAAGCAAAGCAGGGAAAGGCTAGGCAGGAGGCGGAGCTCTGAGAAGAAAAACCAGGAGAAGTGTTTGGTGCAGAATTGACATGGGTTTTCAGGTTGTCGGGGTGTTGGACTCAAAATTGGGCTTCTGTTGTTCCGTGGTCTACAAATAGCACAGACACTTCCGCGATATACAAATTGACAAGCAGTCCTGTGGATTATTTGAATTTTTGGATCATGGGTTCTGGGGCTGCCGTGTTGAAAATCGGGCTTCTGTTGTTACCTGAATAAGTTTTCCTTTTTACATATGCTAGTGGACAAAAAAATAAAAAACAATAGTACTGATGTCTGTTACATAGGGTGGTGAACATAAGTATGAAAACAATGGTGTTCCTGAATTAGTTTTCTTAAAAAGAGTGGGTTCTTGACTTAGCTAGTTTTTGGATCGCGGGTTTTCGGGCTGGGGACCTGTTGTTCCGTGGTCTACAAATAGCACCTAGACTTCCGCGATACACAAATTGACAAGCATTTTTGTAGACTAGTTGAATTTTTTGATCGCGGGTTGTTGGGCTGAAAATTAGGCTTTTGTTGTTCTGTTGCCTACAAAAATAAAATATGTGATTTGATGAAGTAGATATATAGAGCATGCATGGAAGATTTATCCCAGGTTGTCGAGGTTGCGGGATGAAAATTGTGCTTGTGTTGTTCCGTTGCCTACAAATAGCATCAAGAGTTCTGCAATATACAAATTGAGAAGCTATTTTGCGAACTATTTGAAATTTATGGATCGCGGGTTGTCGGACTGGCGGGCTGCAAATTGAGCATCGGTTGTTTCGTGGTCTACAAATAGCATCTAGAGTTCCGCGATATACATATTGACAGTCGGACTTGCGGATTACCTGAAGTTGAAGTCGCTCGTGTCGAATAAGAAAATTGAAATAATAAACTGAATAACTTATTTTTGTATCAATAAAATAATTTATAATTAAATAAAGCAAGTTTAGCATTCTCGAAATCAGTTTTCCTTTTTACATATGCTGGTGGACAAAAAAAGAAAAAAAAATAGTACTGATGTCTGTTACATAGGCTGGTGAACATAAGCATGAAAAAAATTGTGTTGTGAAATTAGGTGGGTTATCGGGCTGCAGACCTTAAATGCAGGCTTTTGTTGTTCCTTGTGCTACAAATAGCAAGTAGAGTTCTGCGATATACATATTGACAATCGGACTTGCGGAGTATTTGAATTTGGAGATGCTCGTGTCGAATAAGCAAATTGAATAATAAACTCAATAACTTATTTTAATATCAATAAAATCGTTTATAATTAATTAAAACAAGTTTAGCATTTCCGAAATAGTTTTTCTTTTTACATACGTTGGTGGACAAAGAAAGGAAAAAAACATAGTACTGATGTCTGTTACATAGGTCGGTTAACATAAGCATAAAAAAAAAATGTTCTTGAATTAGTTTCTTTAAAAGAGCGGGTTCTTGAGTTGACCAGTTTTTGAATTGTGGGTCTGTGTCCTACAAATAGCACCAATAGTTCCGCGATATACAAATTGACAATTGTAGTTGCGGACTATTTCAATTTTAAGGGGCTTGTGTTCAAAAAATTTATCATTCGCGAATCAGTTTTCTTTACATAGGCATACAGGGTGGTCAACAAAAGGACCAAATAGATAGCATTCACGAATTAGTTTTCTTTAAAACAGGCACTCATCAACACAAGAAACTAAAATTTATGAAATTATGTTGGTGGTGGAGCCTGATTATCTTCCTGATTCAGAGGTCTTTTACTTTCAGCCGTGTTTATTCCCCATGAAGTATTTACACCCCAGAAGTATGTACACTCTTCCACGCAAGGGAGTGCAGAGGGGGGGTACCCTCTCTGCAGGGTCTGGGGGGGATATCCCCCCGGCTAGGGGGTCTGGGGGCAAGCAGGACCCCAGCGGGGGTCCGAGGGAGAAGCCTCCGAAGGAAAAATTGCCTTGTAAATGTATATTGTAATTTCATTATAAATCCGGACCGTTCATTATAAGGTCGCAGATCTAACGATAGAGATTATGTTAGGGTTTTTTTCCCTAGAAGGAAACCCTCTTTTATAAGGGAAATGTATTGTGGCTATGGTTGATGGCGAGTATTGTATTCTGAGATAGGAGACTGTGAGAGAAAGAAGGGGAAGTTACATCGGGTTTGTTGTAGGTTGTATCCCTTCATATGATGGATAATAATAAAGGAAGGACCTGGCAATTTCTCTAGTGGACGTAGCCCACACTTGGTGAACCACATAAATCTATGTCTCTATTGTATTGTGTATCTTCTTTGTTTTGTTTCCGCATTGGTTTTATTTTATTGCTCCGTGGTCCTATTTTTCTAACAACTGGTATCAGAGATAAAGGTAACTCACAGGAAAAGAGGGTTCCTAATTCAAGTGGGAGCAATGTCAGAAGATGGAAAGTTTAGGGTCGAGAAATTTAATGGCCAAAACTACCAGTTATGGAAGATGCAGATGGAAGACTATTTATATCAGAAGGATTTATTCCTACCATTGGGCAGAATAGCAAAGAAGCTGACGGCTACGAAGGATGAAGAATGGGAGATTCTTGACAGAAAGGCTCTAAGAATGATATAGCTGAGCCTGGCAGTGTCGGTGGCTTTCAATATTTCCAAAGAAAAGACAACGAAGGGTTTGATGGATGCATTGGCCAAATTGTATGAAAATCCATCGATGTCCAATAAGGTATTTCTAATGAAGAGATTATTTAATATGAAGATGTCGGAAGGTGGGTCTGTTGCAAATCATTTAAATGATTTTAATACGGTTACTAATCAACTAAGTTCTATAAAAGTGGACTTTGATGATGAGGTCAGGGATCTTATAATCTTGTACTAATTGCCAAAAAGCTGGAACGCTTGGTCATGGCTGTAAGTAACTTTGTCTCTGGTTCAAATACTTTAAAATTTGATGATGTTTTTCGTGTTATCCTTAGTGAGGAAATGCGATGGAAAAGCACAGGTGAGACATCAGGAAATGCGTTGAACATGGACAACAAGGGAAGACAAAAGGATAGAGGAAAGGGTTTCGGGAACCATGGGAATTCTAGGAAGGGCAGATCCAAATCCAGACTTGGAAAGATAGAGTGATGGAATTGTGGGAAGAAAGGACATCTAAAGAAAA
>JASDQU010330304.1:0-12904 GCA_032191745.1 Picea mariana
TCATCATTTCAATTTGGTATCCCTGTACCGATAATTTAACATCAAAGTTTTCCAGTTAGAAATAGATCTCATAATATCCCATAATTCAATTTTGACACCCATTCATAAGATTATCATTTACCCAAAATAGATTGCATCATATCCAACATCATCATAATAGCATTTAAACATTCATTAAATTCACATTCTCACAATATGTCGCATCATATACATCATCATCAATAACATTTAAACATTCGTAAAATTGACATTCACATCATAGATCGCATTACATACATCATCATCAATAACATTTAATCATTCATAAAAGTTCATATATTTAAAGTTTAAGTGTATCACTTAATAGTTTCATTGTGACTAGAAAATAAAGTATATAGGCATCAGGTAATCCTGGTTGTCTAAGTCAAAAGGTGGTGTTTCATACATCCAACCTTCAAGAAATATATTCTCGAGGTGGTCAAAAAAGTGAGGGATAGTCTCGTCGTAGTGTCTCGGTTTCTTCCCAAGTAGCAGATCCCTTTGGGTAGAGTTGATCAGTGCATCAAGCAGCAGCAAGGCAACAACAAGGCAACAGGGGGAAGGGACAATCATATCAGCAGAAGTTAGCATCAGAAGCAGGTAATTTGTTATGAAAGTGCTAAGTTTTCTTTTTTTTATGCTGTAGTTAAATATTAATCTCTGTTGAATATTGCGTATATGCTGGTGATTAATTTATTTGTGTGATTGAAATGATTTATATCAAAATTAGTATTTACAGGCATTACAAAGTTTCTTCCCTGCCAGCTAGGAGCAGCCTGTCCAGCTTCCTAGCTCCAGGATACCATATGGATATCCTGGCCCTCGTGCCCAAAACCCCCAGAAAACCAGTGCCCCCCCGGAATGATCCTTACCTGACTACCGAACTTAAACTCTGAACCAGCAAATCCAAGAGAACCCTCCAAAAAAATAAAAATCCCCCTTCTTCCGTAAGCCTCCTCCCCATCATATTCCTCCTTCACCGACCCTTTCCTCCTCATTCATTTCCTTATCCATACATTCATTGTCTTATCCTCTTAGTTAATGTCTTATCCAATTATTAATGTTCCTTATCCTTACATTTAATGCTTCATATCCCCTCCGTATACGTAATCCTTTAATTAAACAATTAAATTTATTAACCCTCTTAAATTTAATACTTATGTCATTGAATGTAATAGGTAATTAATTAATTAATTAATTAATCAAAATTATAACAATTAATTAATTAATAAATATTTAATTAATATCATTATACCAATCTTTGTTTAGTTAATAACATGTTAGAAAAATTAATTACCTAATAAATTTTTACTTAATATTCCCTAAGCATATATTCAACTAGGGTTGTTACATTTGTTAAGGGGGAAATATTAGGGTTGTTGACCCCTAATCTTATGATTTACTCCTTAATGTGTGGACAAACTATGTTAGCTACATTTTGTATAAATAGAGATCATAAGATCTCTTTTCAATCATAACTCCCCCTCTTGTGAGAGGCCTTGGTCTGAAATTTGCACCACACTTGGATATTTTTATCTCTTTTGCACTTGTTTATGGCTATATTGATGAATGGTTGGTGGAGGAGTGAGGCACTAGCCTTGGATGATGCTTTTCTAGCTCTTGTGGTGGATTGTCTTGGCATTTCTCTTGATCTTGGTATGGTTTTCTACTATTATAATATCATTTTCTTCAAGTCAAGTATTGTTGTGTTAGGATATATATGGGAAGTATAAGGGAATACACCCCTACCATAGTCTTCATCATTTTATTGCTTCATCTCATTGATTATACAAGGGTTTTCTAAGAAAAGTATAAGGGCATACACCCTCTTAGTTTAAACCCTAGCCTAGAGAAACTTGCCTTGGGAAGTAAAAAGGATTACACCCCCAAGGAGATAGCTTCTCTGAGCTCTTTGTTTATTTGACTCCATTAACCCAATAGTAAATGGACTAGTCATACTTTTTTTCATTAGATATATAAAATCATTGCCTTGGGAAACACATTTTTAGGTCTTTTGAAAGGTTTCTTGCTTGAAGTTAATTTGTCTCATTGAGAGAAGTCTTCCCGCACTAGGGCATCCCATCTCTCCCACTACTCTAATTGATGTTACAAATTTCGACCTACATCCATTAGGGCTGCATAACCCTAGCCACTAACACTCTCATAACTCCTAAACTAACCCTAGACTAGCTCCTAAATTTTGTACACTAACTCTACTAACTAGGGCACATATTTTGGGATAGTTCTTGGCAATTTTTCATGGTTGTTTTTGTTGTTGCATGCCACTGAATGCTACAGCCATAAGGCTACAATTTTATGTAGAAAACACATGTTTACAACAACCATTTTCTCTAGCTTCTTAAGTGTCATTTTTCAGCCTAAATTCATTGCTAATTTTGATTATGATTTACTTAACTAGTTTAGATCTTTGTATGTTGATTTAGATGTTTTATTTTCTGATATAAACTATCATTTACCGCTTCAAATTAGGGATAACAAGATTAAATTGTTGATCCAACTAACATATATCATTGCACAGTGTCTTTTCTTGTGTCTCAGGTAGGTGCAATCATTCGAAGAAGTATTATACATGTCGGGAAAAAAATGCTTGACTTACAATGAATCCTTTCCCATATTTCATTTCACTTAGACTTGAACTATATGGGCTTCACTTCCATCCATCTCCATCTCCATCTCAATTCCCCTAGGGTCACCAGGATCACCTCCCTAGTGTGACTTAGTCACCCTTGAAATGCGGCACCTACATCGAGGTGACATTAGGTGTAGGATTCCCAAATTGTAGCACTTGATTTGTGGTTGGGTTAGGATTTTTCCAAACTACAAATTGCGCTATAAAATTTTGGCGCTGCTACTGGGGAAGATATCGAATCTTCTTCGCACCCTAATGACACTTTGGTAAGATATCCCAAAGCCTTTCCCTTGGCTTACCTAGCAACTCCACCTGAGGGACTTTCCCTTTCCATATTTCTTGATGAGTTCATTTTGAAACTCATCTGGCGACTCCACCTTCCCACAATCCTTCTTTCCCCAAACCTTTCCCCCCTAGGAGGTTTAGGCCTTCTAAGGTTTACCAAATAATACCTCCTCTCAAGTCTCCCGTTGCTAAAAACCTTTTCCATAATACCCTCCCTCTTGTTCCAATGTCTCTCCCTTGGGAAAGGGACCTCTAAAAACCCCTTAACATGACCAATATCCAGGGTTACCCTAACAAAATGCCAACAAAAGTCAACAAGTGGTTGCCTAAGTTCCCAAGAAAAAATGTCATAACTGTCGAAGAAAACATTTATTTCATGGGCGAGGACATGGACAATGCAGGTATTGATCATGAAGATGTGGCCATGAGACTATTCACTTCATCACTGACTAAAGAATCCCTTGATTGGTTCAAAGGACTCCTTGATAATCATATCATGAACTATGATTCTTTTTCCACCTTATTCAAAAGCAGATGGTCAAAAAAATAAGATGGTGGAACACTTGGGACTCAGTTCAATCAAATAAATAAGAAGGAGAATGAAAGGATGAGGGAATTCATTTCCAGATTTGACAGGTTGTACAGTCAAATTCCAATAGATTACCGTCCTACAACATCATCAATTCATATCCTTTACATGAATGTCTTTTAAGAATAGTTATGATACATTCTTAAAGATAAAAATCTCATGCCACTGGCAGAGGCTAAAGAGTTTAATATTGACATTGAGGAAAATCTCCTTGATTAAAAAATATGACCTTTTAAGTACCCTGATAGTAAGACACAATCAAGGACTAAGTTTTTCAACAACAGTGTTCCTGATCTGATTTCTCTCCTGACTGAGAAGATAGACCAAATGAATACTTAGTTTGATCAGGTGAAAAATTAGCTTATGAACCATATGACTACAGTGGAAAGAAATCAATCTTCTCATAGACATCAGTTTTCCAAACAACAGAGAGATGCCATCGATTGGAAACCAAGACCTCAATAAGAGGCAAAGGCCCCAGATACTTTGAAACCTATTGGGACAGTTGATATAGAATATTGGTGCCTCCCATGCCAAGATCCCCCCAGGGAAGACGAGTGCCCTCGAAAATATCAATATTACCCTGACGATATAACTTCAAGATTTGCAATCTCAACGATGAACAAGTGACTCAAGAATAGATCAATGAAGCTAGAAGAATAGGGGAAAGAGAGGGGAGACTTTGGGCCTTAAGTAAATTGATAGATGATCATAAGAAGGAACTAAGGAGGAGTGAAATTCTAACCTACAAAAAAAATAAAAATGCTTCACCTCCTCCATCATAACCTCATACTCCTCTTCCAATAGAAAAGAGGGTGGATCCACCACCTCCATCATTTGTATGTGTGTCGCTTCCTAAGAAAACTCCTACAGATGTCATTCAATTGAATATAGATGTTGCAAACATGTTTGAAAAATTGAATATGACGATCCCAATGACAAAGATGTACAAGATCCCTTCCATAAAAAGGGAAATTTTGAAAATATTACAGGTGGCAGCCAAGAAGGAGGATTCTCCCATCATGTTAAATACTATGTATCTCGATTGTCCAAGGGACAATAACCCTCCTTTCTATCTTTCATTAGGCATGAATGACCTTCATTTGAACAACTACATGCTTGATCCAGGGGCCTCAACAAATGTCATATCATTGAAGGTAATGAAACAACTTGTTTTGAAGACAACCCAACCTTATGGCAATGTATGTGGTATTGATTCCAGAAAGGTCAAATTCCTTGGCGTATGTGAGGACATTGAGGTTTTCCTGATTGAATTTCCACATATCAACATACGTTCCGGACACTTGGGGGATGCTTTTATCTAGGAGATGGTCTACTTCTCCTGGGGGTTTCCTTAGCATGGATCTCAACCATCCACACATTCCTATGGGGGATGGAAATTTTCAAATACTATACAATCGAGAGAAAATGGATAGACACGTGATGGATCCTGATGGTCCTGATTATGCTAGAGAATGTGATTATGATGTACTCCCACAGACCATTGAGTATGATCCATTTGAGATACCTTTTATGCAGGAAGACTCCATAGACACGCTTCTTCCATGGACAGATCAATACAAAGACAAACTTGCAAAATACCATGGGAAGGAGCTAGGGTCTCTCCAAATTTGAAGAAGGAAGATGAGAAACATGAAGAAATCATTAAAGATACAGTCCACACAGAGCCTCCACATGATAAGAATACACCTTGCATTGATTTCAATAAAGGAAGTCTTGTGCTCATGTGGGGAAAAAGAAAGGACAAGCCCAGATATGACCAAAAATACAACAATTCATGTCTTGTCCCTTACATCATCAAGAAGAAGTTGAACAAAGACATGTATTATCTGACAGCTTTAGACGGGAGAAACATGCCACTACTAGTAGATGGGTCTCTTCTCCAAACTCACATCCAGGTCACATGACTTCTTCAGTGCTTGTGCCCCAGGTAAGTAGGTAAGTCATTTTGATTCCCTGCATTTGCATATTGATTTCTCATACTAGTTTAGATGCATTTCATTTTCATTTTTCTCTACTTTCACTATTGATTTCATGCTTAGCTTAAAATTTATTGAAAAAATGTCATAATTTTATTTTTATAGCTTAGTTGGTTTGGATTATGACCATATGAGAACAATGTTGAGTAGGCCATCCCTCACTTGATAGTTTGATGTTCCCTTGCAGGCACAGGTATACCAAGAGATGTTTCAGTTCTCATGCACTCTACAACGAGCACATGTCCCCAGGTAGGGGTGCGATGTTATCCCCATTTTGTGGATAACTAAGGAGATCATGTCTTGAGGCCCTCATGTTGCAGATATGGAGTATCGAGAGATTACATGACCAACAATACCTTTTTTGAACAGATGGAAAACCCACTCACCACCACAGATGGTCACAGGTTTTCATATGGCATCCACCACACCAGCTGGCTTCCGGAAGGCAATGGGCCTTACTCCATGAGGTACAAGTTAGTATTATGGTGAGAATCATTTCAAAATTTAAGCCATTTGCTTATGTTCTATCTTAGATTGCTCTAGATTTCTTGAACTTGATTTGCCTCATGGAATTTTTTCTAGGACATTATGAGATTCATAAATATTTTTAAGGTAGGAATTCCATTTTGTCAGAGGAATCATAGCATTTTGTTTATTTTTATGGGTCAAAATTTGCCTCCAATTTTTTTTGGATCTAGCTTAGAAAGGTGCAAAAGATTCTCTTGCTTTATATTTATGTAGTGTCTTCTTTTCCTTTTAATTAGGTATTTGTATCTATTAATCTTATCGTATTTCAAAGACTCATTACATGCATCCCTAATGGATTTTCTAGCAAGTTTACACCTGTTATCATACCAAGGGTTGGCAATTATATTCTTCTTTTTACACAACACTTTGATAGAAAATTTTGTTATGGAGTTTGTAGGTATGTAAGAATAATTTTTGTATGCAATATGGTTATATATATATATATATATATATATTAAGAATCAACATAGATCATCTTAACTAACTCTAGATCTACCATGAGTTGAGAGAAATTAAATTAATAGATCATCTTAACTAACTCAGTCTACCATGAGATCAGAGAGATTAAATCCCCTAAACTGCAAACCTAACTCTAAAAAAAAGTTTGCACCTTAAAGATTCAATAAAAATTTAGTTGGATTAATTTGTGGATTATTAGTTTTAAACAGATTTAGAGTATGTCTTGGCTAATTTGTAGCAAAGTATTGCGGGATGCAAAGTAAAAATAACATCTGAGAGCCAAGAGAAGAATGTGGGGACTGTAAAATTGATCCCAATCTCGCTCTTGTGCAAACTCCACCATTTTCTTCTATAAATCTTTGAATGTAACATTGCTTCCACTTGACTCCTTCATGGATTCATGTTATTAATTTTGCTCATTGGTTCCACTTGATTCCTTCATGGCTTCATGTTCTTAATTTTGCTCTGTCATGGATTTTCCCAGTCGAAGAGAAGAGCATAGATAAATGTAGGCTCAAGACAAACCACGTTGATATTACAAGCTAGAAATCGTCAAGCGTCACCACACGTTAGCACGATTTAACAGAGAATTTGTACTTGACCACACATAATGTCTAAGAAAATTTCTTTTACTTTCCACGACAAGCTCGTGGGAATATTAAAATTTAAATTGCTTAGTGGGAATATTTTTAACCAAAATCATTGAAACAACAGCAGCTACCTAACATTTGTCATGAGAAATTCCCCACCATTTGAGCATACTGCTTTGCATGTGTGCACGCGGTGACCTGCGTCCGATAATTCCAAGTCTATTTGGAAGGAGCTCAAATGGCGGGTGTCGCTTGTGTGTAGCTTTTGACCAAATCAACTAATGGTGGGTTCCATAGAAAAGGACATATAATTTTTCATATAATGGGCTCAGGCTGCTTTGAAGATCATTATGTTGGGAGATCATTCTCCTGTATTGGCTAGTATAAGAATTTAATGGTGTAATTCTCTAGATTTTTGCTGTTAAGAACAATTTTAAAATATAATTATAATCTCACTAAAAAAAATAAAATTATAATCTTTAAATACATTTAATTATAATTAAAAAGTATAATCATAATAATTAAATAATATAATCATAATAATTAAATATATTTAGTAATAATGATTTTAAAGTCAAAATTAAATCATATATTTATTGATTATATGTATGGTTGTCCATATTAAGGTTTTAGAAACATTTTTTACAATTTGAAATAATTGAGTTATTTATGATCATTTTTACCAAATGTGGGGGTGATTTTGACCCTTATCCTTCACATATATTTTGATGTAATTTTTTTATTTATTAACAAATTGTTGTTGGGTGAAGAATTATTGTTGGGAGCTGTTGAATGTTTGCAAGAGGTGAAGGAGGAGCTAATTGGAATAATGAAATTCACTGATGAGTTAATATTTCTTATTTTTAATAATGGTTTTTGGAACAAAATCACCAAGTGTAATACAATGTAGGAAGGAATTGAATTTTTCATTTCAAATGTAAAATCTTGTGATGTTTTGTATTATACTCACTATCTATGTTGATAACAATAAAGATATAAAAAAAGGAATCTAGTGTGGCATGTTTTTAAGTTGGAAGAACATTGTCATTAGGGAACTTGGAAATTTGGGTTCAAGAAAGTTGGTTTGCTTGTTGCTATGTTTTTTTGGCAATATATGAAAATGCAGGGTTATTTACTATGTTGTTTGACACCATATAAAAGTGTAGGGTACAAATGTATGATTCACAAAAGGATTTTTCCATGTTCTATATATTTTCAGTGCACTTGATATAAATTATTGGTCAAGAATTCAGGATGCACAAAGAAGATGTAAACATTTGTCAAGTCCAATGAATTCTGAGTGTGGTTATTATAAGTGCATGACGAAGGCATGAAAACAATTTCCTATGTGTGAAGATGGCATGGAATTCTCTAATTGGTTTAGAAGTAGTGTTTCTTCGAAGATTATGATCTTTAAAGCAAATCACTGTCCAACATTTAGTTTAGTAGAACTCAATTTAGTTCGATTGTCAATACTGCTCCTTTCAGTACTTCATTTGTCTCACTTCAGGGAGGGTATAATTCCAATTTCAACCAAAAAACCTATGTTTCATTATATTAGAGAGAATTGACCAAGCAAATGCTATTAAAGGAACAAGAGAGGGACACACATTATGCTTTGGAAAATGAAATAGAGGCATCATGCAATACACCATCACACAATTTATTCTTTTCCTACTTATTAATGTGTTATTTGTTAATTGTTGGAAAAAATTATGTATGAAGCATTTCTTTATAATGGTTCTTACTTGATTTTGTGGAGAATTATATTATTAGGTAGATTAGAGAGCTAGTATTCCAAGAGAGAGATATTGTCTAAATATATTTTTATAACTCTTAAGGACATCCGAGCATAGCTCAACATATATAGTAATGAGAAACCAAAAGATTTCCATACACAAGATATACCATACATACATGTTCACTTCTTGTTCAGCCCATAATACCATCCTTTTGTAGCACCAAGATGTAACCAACTCCCTTGAAGTGAGGAAGACTAGGTCCACCTAGATTCTTGAGGGCACATTAAAAACTCATGAATTTTTGCCTTGTTTCGTGCACCAATTGATTGTTTTGTTCTCACTATCCGACTAGTGGAATTTCTAGTTGACAATCTAGTTGATCCATAGTCAACCACTTAGTTGACTCTTCTAGTTTATTGTTAATTGTCAACTGATTATCTCTAGAATATCCATAGGTGTGATGAACTTGCATAGCTTGTTGTTCCAACAATCCCCCAATCTACACAACACTTTGGATATTTAAGAGGTGAAATTACTTATGTACAACCCCCCATAATTGTATTTTCCTGAAGCCCAAGCATAACCCAGAGTTTCACAAACTTATATTCTGATAACTTTTTCATAAACATATCAACAACTGAATCATTTGTCCTGCAATAAAAAATATTCACAATATTATCCTATACCAAATGTCTCAAGTAATGAGCATGAAGCTCAACATGTTTCATCTTGTTGTGTGAAATAGTATTCTCTACATATTGTAGTGCACTTTGATTGTCACAATATACCACAGCCGATGTCTTGACTGCAAAATCAACTTCCCCCATTAGATGTCAAATCCAGACCACCTTTTTATCGACATGCACTACACTACAATATTCTTCTTTTGTGTTCGAAAGAGAGACCACCTTCTACTTTTTACAAGACAAAACTATGGGTCTGGAGCCAAGATGAAACACATAACTAGATGTAGACCTCCTATCATTGTTTTCTCCATCCCAATCTGAGTCAATGTAACTGAATATCTAGTTCACTTTATCTGTACTATATTTTATACCAAGATGGTAAATACTCTTGATATAATGACCAATTATCTTTGTGGTTAACTTTCTTGTAAATCCTACATAAATTGAGAAACCACACTAACAACAAAGAATTTAATATCAACTCAATTGTGAGTTAAATATATAAGTCTACCAACATGATGTCGATAAAGTGTATGTTAAGTACCTAATTAGATCTACAAATATAATCACCACAAATACTGAATACACAATAGATCCACAAAGCAAGATAGAAGAAACCACACTTTATTATAAGAAAACCCTTGAGGTAGGGAAACACCATACAATGGATCCTATTATGGAAAAGATCCTATCCTGTTCACTTTCCTCTTCAAGGGGCCATCCTCCTATGGAGCTACAACTCACAATAAAATACTTCCCTTCATGTCCCCTTACATTGCTTGAACCCCTTTATATAGTGCTACCATCACCTAAGAACATTCTAAAGGAGGAATCTTCTAGAAGTAGAACCTTCTAAGAAATCCTCTTACATTTATTATATCTAACTACCCATTTATTATATCTAACTACCATAGTGGGCCTTATTTAATAATATAGTGGACCTAGTTCACCTTACATTGAATTCCCTCCATTATTATCACTATGGTCCCTCTTGGCCCCCCCACTACCTCTCTAGCTACCTTACATTCCATCCCCCTGTTAAGAACCAAATATCAATATAGCATAGAAAAACCTCAGAAAAAGTACTCAACGCCTTGAAAAAGAGATAACTTCAGATAATAAGTCTCTTNGAGGGGGCAACCTCCTTTTACCCCACTTAAATGTTCAAGTACAAGATGATTCAAAATGAAAATGTCTCCTTGGTATATATAAGAGACTAGGAGGTATACTTACAACTAATGGCCTAAAGCCGACATAAATAAAATAACATTACTAATATAATATGCCCCAATTAAGGGGTAATGAGCCAATATTAGGTCTTAACATGCCTCTCCCCTTGAGACAAGTGTTGTCCGCAACGCTTGAGTAACTCTGGATGCTTCTGTATAAAAGTCTCATCTTCCCAAGTGGAATCTTCAGCCGATAGTTTCCTCCATTTAATGAGATACTCTGAAATGGATCTATTCCTCAGCTGGCGAATTCTTGTGTCAGTGATGGCTTCAGTCTCCAATATGATTTTTCCTTCCTCGTCAAGTTCTGGCAATATGGTTTGAACTGGGATCTTGTCGCCTATAACCTTGTTTAAGCATGAAACATGGAAAACTGGGTGTACTCATGAAGATGCAGGTAGCTCCAATTTGTATGCCACAGTACCAATATTTTGGAACACCTTATAAGGGCCATAGTACTTTGGTGATAATTAATTATCCTTCTTGTCTTACTTGAGGGAAATCTGTTTGTATGGTTGTAGTCTTAAAAACACCCAATCCCCTACTTCAAAACTTCTTTCACTAGGATGTTGACCTGCTTGTTGTTTCATGCGATTATGTGCCCTGGTCAGGTTGTCCTTTAATATTTGGAGAACTTGTTGTTGATTCTCGATGTGATCTTCCACTACTTGAACCTTAGATTTTCCTTTTAGAGAAGAAGTGATGGAAGGAGGGTGGTATCCATAAAGTGCCATAAATGGTGTCATTTGTGTTGCAGTATGAAAGGAAGTGTCATACCACCATTCTGCCAAGGGTAACCATTTGAACCATTGTGTTTGTTTATCAGAGACAAAGCAACGAAGGTATCCTTCCAGACCTTTGTTCACTATCTCGGTTTGTCCATCAGATTGAGGATGATAGGATGAGCTATGGGCCAATTGAGTACCCAAACAAGAAAATAATTATGTTCAAAAATGTCCAGTGAAGATGGGATCTATGTTACTTACAATAATCTTTGGGCTTCCATGTAGATTTTGAACTGTCTCCATGAATGCGGTGGAAACTATACTAGCTTTGAAGGGATGAGAGAGTGCACAAAAGTGGCATACTTGATCAGTCTATCAACAATCACCATGATGAAACTCTTTCCTTCATAATTTGGTAACCCTGTGATGAAATCCATGGAAAAATCCTCCCAGCCATGACTTGGGATGGATAATGGTTGTAAAAGACCTGGGGTCTTAATTGTTTCCACCTTATTTTGTTGGAAAACCATACATTCTACCACAAACCTTTGAACATTAGTTTTAAGGCCATCCCAAAAAAAATCCTTCTTGAGTCTATGGTAGGTTTTCAAAAATCCCAAGTACCCTCCTACTGGAGAAGTGTGAAATTCAAATAGTACCTTTTGTTTGAGTTGGGAGTTCTTACATAAATATAAGTGATCTTTGTACCATAGTGAATCATTTTTCCATGTAAATGTATCTGATGCACTGGAATCCTCTTGCAACCTTTGAATGAGAGTCCACACTTTTTCGTCATTCTTCCATTCATCCCTTGCTTCTATTATCCAATCAAGTTGGATGATCGAGATAGCACAAAGAAAGGCCTCAACATCTTCATCCTTTATTGAGAGTGCATCTGCCACAACATTTTGATTCCCCTTTTTATAGACAATTTCAAAATCATAACCCAATATATTGGTTACCCATTTTTTTTCTTCTTCTGAAGATAGTCTTTGTTCCAAGAAGTATTTAAGACTATGATGATCTGTTTTGACCTTGAAGTGCCTACCTATTAGGTAAGGACTCCATTTATTCAATGCATGTAGTATCGCCATCATTTCCTTCTCATAAATGGGTTTTTGTAAGTCCTTTCCCTTGAGTGGTCGACTTTCAAAAGCTAGGGGCCTTCCTTCTTGCATTAGGACAACACCAATTCCATTTCCTAAGGCATCACATTCCACAATAAAGGTTTTTGTGAAGTCTGGAGTGGTCAAGACAGGAGTTTTACACATCACCTCTTTAAGTTGTTCAAAAGATTTAGTTGCCTCTGGAGTCCATGAAAATGCATCCTTCTTAGTTAGTGTCATTACAACTGCTTCTATTCTTACATAGTTCCAAACAAACTTGCGGTAGTAACCTGTCAA
>JASDQU010330307.1:15245-25324 GCA_032191745.1 Picea mariana
GTCTGCAACCACAAAGGGTTTCTTGGAGTGATAAGATAATATTTACTAGCTCATTAGATGTCTTCTTGGCATGCACATTCGTCTCTTGTGTTGTGCCCATCTGTAGATCCTGCAACACATCCATTGGTAGTTGAGATCGCACTAGATCTATGTGACCTAATGCCCTAGCCTACTCTTGCATCTCAGTCATGGGGAGCTTGAATGCCCCTATCACTAGCTTAATTAGCCTTCTCTCCCCTGCAACTTCAAATGATTGGAAGATCACTGGTCTGGTCTCTCCATTCTTGGTCGTGTTGGTTGTTGGTTTCTCCTCTGTTTGTCGCCCTGGTGTGATATATGTGGCTTCTAACAACTATTGCAAATTTGACATCTGGGCCTGCAAACATTTTTTCATTTCTTCGTGTTATTGTGCTACGTGTTGAAATGTGTCATCAATGACTTCTTTGACCTCGTCACCGATCTTCTCTGAGTCTTCTTCTATTAGTGCCTGAATAGTGACTTCCTTAACAATTTTATGCTTAGGTCATTGTTGTTCGGGTCTCCCTATCGCTGGCTCTTTTCTCTTCCTTTCATTGTGTGGTATTGGCGGTGGTGATGGCTCCTCTATGCCCTTCCCTTTGTCCTGGTCCTCTTCTTCTTTCTCTTCCTCCTCATCAACGTCATATAATTTCAGGTTTGTTTGCGTCGATTGCTCTATCTATGTGGCTGGAATCGTTCACTCATCGTCCCAATCAACCATGATGTTGCACATCTCCTCTTCTTTCAACCTGTATTGTGTTGGCATCTATTGTTGGTCTGGGTCTTTCTTCGCTTGAATGTACATGTGGTGGTGCCCTACCTTAAAATACATCATTGCCTTGTATGCCTTGACCACCTAAGGTAGTATGTGCGGGGTCCTCTCTATGTTATCTCTAATAGTTTCCTTGTAGATATAGAATGCGACATTAGTGTCCATCTGGCGTGCCTTATGTGTAGTGTACCATAAGTTCTGATAGCACACAACTAAGCAAGGCTTCTCCTTGAGGCCCAAAAAGTTATTGTTGTCCGACTCTCTCTAGGTTCATAATGTGATTAGGATCAATAGCCAAGAGTAGTGGAATTTTGTCCCCTTGTCCTATGCTTCCTCGCAGTCAATCAAGAATTGGTTCAACAAAAATGTTGCCCAATTCATATGGACACCCTCTACACATAGTTTTGCAGCCGCTATAACCATTGTTGGGACCTAATCTTTCTTGCATTTCCTCAATAGTTTACAGGATAAGGCTTGCATTGCAAACTTTACCGTCGAGTCGCATATGCTAGCGACATCGAGACCATGTTGTCCACAGAATGTGTGAAATTTTTTTTTCATGCTCTTAGCGAGAGATTTCTCATTCTCCTTATAAAAAAAACAAGGATGCAGGGTCTTGTCCCTACGACAAAAGACCTGTAATGAGAACTATCAAATCAGTATGAATGGATATTGGCATGTCAAGCCATAGGTATCCTCCATGCACACAGTTGAGCAACATTTTCATGCATGCGTTGATCTCCTGGCTCCATCCGAAATGTGGTATGTCGAACAGGTTTAGAAGACCTGCTTTTTGCAACCCCCTAGCCCACACATGTGGTTCTATGAAAATCATTTGGGTCTCAAAACTGACGGATTTCATAAAAAAATTACTAGGTATGAGCTCTGAAAACTTCTTTTCGTTGATGATATCATGGTCGGTGTATTTCAGAGTTGGTATCATACCTAACATATCTCATTCTACTACGACTCCACCTAGAATTGGTGGCTCAACTAATGGATACCTCCCTTCCTTCTGTAAGTGGATGTGCTCCGTTGATGGCTTCCTCGGTGGGATATAATCCCTTGGGAATATTTTTGCTGAGGAAGAAGCCTCCTGTGTTTCTTTGACTGTTGGCAGCGTTGCAGGTTGGCTACGCAGTTTCTTCGATACTGAGGTTGATCATGTTGTTGCCTTAGGTTCCATCTTCCTTTGTGACGTTGGTTTCAACTGTTACCTGGTTCTAGAACTCTATTCAGGACTCTAGCTCTATAATTTTGGCGCTTTGGCTGGGCAATATTTGGCTCTCTATGTAAGCTTCGACGAACAATAATCTTTCCTTGTTGGCCCCTTGCGTGCTTTTATGATTTATTTCCAGCTATAGTTTCCTTTCGTGCCTTAACTTTCTGTCTAATCCACTAATGGTTGTCATTCATTACCTGCATTTATTGCTCCATCACTTCATATCTTCAATGAATTCTCTGTTTGATTTTGCAATCAGTAAATATCTCTTACTTTTAATGGTACGCGACACCACTAGTTTGTCGTCATGATAACTCTTTATTATACGTCCCATCATGGAATGTGTTAAATGCATCTAGTTGTCATTTGCGTGATCTCTTCCTTCTAAGAAATCTTGTTTCCTTCATCTGTGTTTCCTTCTACTTACTCTTCTCTTATCTGCAACAATTTCCTACTTTTTCTCTTTACACATAACCAAAACTTCTTTACTTGTTCAACGTTTGACCTCTTCCCTTAACCCATTTCTTGCTTTTTCATGTTTTGCCTACTATTTCTTTCTTTTTTTGTCTTTTCCTTCCTATAGTACACTATGATACAATTTTAAACTGTGCATCTACTCAAGTGCGTGGAAGGACGACTATCCCTATACAGTTTCAGTCGGCTCTCATTCACTAGTTCTTCCACGACTTGTCCATCCAACTACTCTAATTGAACAACACCTGCATTAGTTACATATCTGATCACGTATGGTCCTAGATAGTGCATCATGAACTTTCCTGGATGTTGTAAGAAATTGTTGTCATAAAGCAGTACTAGATCTCCTGTCTATAACTTCTTTTACTTGATGTGTCTATCGTGCCATGCGTTTTCTTGTGCTTTATGTACTTTTTGATGGAATCCTATGATAAACTAGTCTTCCTCTAGTATTAGTAATTGTGATAGTCTTTCTTCCACTGCGTCGGAATCTGTAAGGTCTGTCATCACAACAATGCACAGACTCGGTACAAGGAACTCCATGGGCATGATTTTCTCTTGACCATATACTAATCTAAAGGGTGTATGTCATGTCAACTTCTTGCATGTAGTTATGTAATCCCAAAGCACTACAGGGATCCTTAAATCCCAATCATATCGCCCTAAGTTACACACCTTGGTTAGTGCATTCTCCAGTATCTTATTGAAGGCCTCCATAGTTCCATTTTCTTGTGGGTGATATGGAATGCTCTTTCGATGTTGTATCTGGAACTCTTTCGTTAGTGAAGCAATTGTCTTATTCAAAAACCAAGTCCCTTGGTCGCTGATAAGAACTTTAGGACACCCAAATCTTGTAACTATGTTCTCAAACAAGAACTGCGCAACTGTCTCCATGTTGTAATCTGTAACTAGTTTTGCTTCTGCCCATCTAGTCGAATAATTTGTCGCGGTAATTATGTATCTGGCTCATGTGGGTTAATTGGTCCGAAAAAATCCATGACCCATTTGCCCAATGCCTATAAGGTGACTTGTGGATGTAGGGGCATCGCATTGCTTCATGATGGTCTTCCTACGTTCTGTCAAACATCGCATCTCTGGTAGTATTCCTTCGCATCTTTATGGAGGGTAGGCCACCATAGCCCTACACACAAGATCTTCTACGTCGTTGCCTTTCCTACGTAATTTCCTCTTACAATTCCATCATGTGCTTCTACTAAGATCATGGGTATTTCATGTTCTAGCACACATCATCGAAGTATCCCATCTATGCCTAACTTATATAAGTTTCCTACGATCAACTGATTATCTGTTGCTTTAACCACTAACTGTTTCTTCTAGGCTATTGCCATATCAGATAGAGCCACTCCTGTGCTCAAGTATTGAATAATTTTAAAAAAATGGTCGTCTACCATTTGGACTGAAAACAAGTGTGCATCTAGTAAGCTATCGTCCAGGTTCCCTGCATCTTCCCCTATCAGTATCTGTGACAAATGATCTATTCTTGCATTCAGTTTTCATGGCTTCACAATAACTTAAAATTCATACTCATGGAACAACAATAACCATTTGCAAATTATACCCCCCAACATTGGCTTGTTCACTAGATATCTGAGCACATAGTGGTATGTATACATATTGAAGCGAGATCCCAACAAATAATGCCTAAACTTTTGCAAGGCATGCACCATTTCCAAGCCTTCCCTTTCCGTCGTTGTGTAATTTTTCTCAGCAGTCGACAACTTCTTGCTGGCAAAAGCAATAAGATGATCTAATTTGCCCTCCCCAGGCTGGGCTAACATTGCGTTGAGTGCTATCAATGATGCATCCACATGGACGTGAAACTCTTTCTACCAATCCAGGAATACCAGAATGGGTGCAATTACTAACTTTTGTTTCAATACATCCAGACCCTTCTGACAGTATTCGTTCCACCGAAACTTAGCTTCTTTCTTCAATAACTTCTCCATTGGAGTTGTAATATGCGCATAGCCTTTAATAAATTTCCAGTAGTAATATGTATGGCCCAATGTTGTTCTCAACTATCACACTGATTTAGGTGGTGGAAAATTAACAATTACAACTATCTTGGCCGGATCAACTAACAACCCTAGATTACATACCACTTGACCTAGCAGTATCCCAAATGGTGCGCAACAAATACATTTCTGCAAATTTAATGAAATATTATATTTCCTACATCTATCTAACGTCAACCTTAGATTTTCTATGTGATCTTTCAACAGGCTAAAGACAGTCCAATAATCTAGGTACACTTCAAGAAACTGATGAATAAACTCCTTAAGGTTGCGACAACCACTCTAGAAAATACAACATGTGCTTTCTTTAATCCAAATGACATTATTGTGTACTGGTAGCTTCCCCATTCTGTCACAAAGGTCATCTTATGTCTGTCTTCTGGAGCATTCTTTATTTGATGGTATCCTGAAAATCCATCGGTGAACGAGTAGACCTCTTGTCCTTCTACATTTTCCAATACTTCATCCGTGAAGGGGGTCAGGAGTGGGTCATGTAAGCAAGCATCATTCAATTTTATAAAGTCTACACAGAATCTAATACCCCCTTCTTTCTTGTCTTGTACCACCATTGGACTTATCCATTCAGATTATGTGATGGGTTCAATTATACTAGCTTCTATAATCCTGTTGAGTTCTGCTTTTACTTTTTTCCCATACTTTGGATTTAATATGTAGGGTCTCTTTCTTACCGGCTTAGCGTCTGGTTTTAGTGGGATCTTCATCTCACCCAATTCTCTAGCTATCCCCTTCATCTCTGAAAAGGTGGTTGGAAAAAGATCTTGGTATTCGCGTAGCAGGTTTGCGATCTTTTCCATGGTCCCATCATTCCAATAATACCCAATGTTTGAAAACTTTGGCTTCTCCTCCATGCCAACGATGACTTTGCGCACTCGTAAGGACTTTGCATATGCGCTAGATTCAAGTGTTGGACCTACTACGTTGCGCTCCCCTTCAATTAATGATACATGTACATTTCTTGGGTCTTCTTCTTCTTTTTCATCCTCGGTAATGTTATAACATTCCAAAAATTCATAAGTTGTCGCAAACTCTCTATGCGCACTACATGTAGGTACTATTTCTACTTGTCATTCTTTCATAAAAATTTTGCCTCTAATGAATTGTAAGACTACATAAAATAAAGGTCACTCACATTCAAAATTGAATGTTACCTTAAAGTTTTGGATGAGATCCTCCCAGTTCGTCGTTACTCTACGCACTTCTAGCTCTAAGTACCAGTTCCTGGGAACTGTCTCAAGCGTATGTATGAACCTGTGAGTCCATTCCTGCTTTAGTAACTGCCTCTAATTTGTAATACATCGCGCCACATGGAATTTTAGATCACTCATGCATGTATACTTGGGCATAATATTTTCTATTCCAAACCCGATCTGCATCATCCTTTTGCAATGTTGCCAATCCTCCATCCCTTCCTTGTGGGTTTCCCACCATCTCGATGGGTCACTCTTAGTGCAACATATAATGCTAATATCCTTTGTTGTTCAAGTATCTAGAGCTCGAATCCATTGAAAAAATAACTTACCTCTGTTAATCCTTCGAACTTTGGCGCATATTGTACCTCAGTTCTGATCCAGCGTAATGAATGAGTAATAAGTGCACACCTTTTGGTCGATACTTCATGCAACCAATGCTGCCATTATTCAAGTCATGCCTCCGAGTTTGATGTGCAAGAGCTTATGTATCTCCAACTAAGTGCACCATCTGCAATGGGGTTGATGTAGTCATCCATGTGTGTTGTCATGTTACATAAATTATCAATTTCCTTTCTTGTGGGATCCACATATCTTCGTTCCTCCATAAGATCTAATGGTGCAATGACCTTTAAGCCTCCTCCTTCAAAAATTATTTCTCTTTTCTTCAGGTTGATGACAACCTAATTATCGAAGGCCCAATCCAATCCACACAAAGATGGGTACGACTGACTATTATCCACAATCTCGATGACTTTAAAGTCATCTACACTATGCACTCCATCTATGTTCGCAAGTACTCCTACCAGTCTTCCGATTGGTATTATCTTTTGTTGGTTATCCAATCTCAACTAGACAGTCGATCAAACCAGCTTTGGTTTCCCCATCATCGCCCATGTCTCTCTAGGAGGAACATTGGCGTCTTATCCTAAGTCTAAGATGACATTATCCATGTCATATTCTCTTATCTGCGCACTTAATTTGAACTCTTTGTTTGTCCTCTTCTTATGCGGGACTTGGTTCACTGCTTTCTGCGTTGTAGGTACTTCTCTATCTTATGTACACTAATCAATCATCCTGTGCAGTGTATTCAGTGTTGTCTCATCTTGCATCAATTCTAAGCAATTTCTTAGAAAGTCTATCAAAGTGTTTACCTTCTTGATTTTCCTGTCTGGAATAGTGTGATCATAAACCAATGGCATATTGTACACTGGTGGTGTCTTTGATGTTGAATCTATCCAGTCTGGTCCTAGTATCTCCTTCCTTGCTCGTTGATAAGTTTCTCTTTCTTTTTGTGGATTGAATGTTGGAATGGGCTCAACTGATTTCCTTATCCATTGCTACACTCCCTTTCCTTTCTTTTTCGCATTTGGTCCAGTTCGTGTTCCACCACGTGTAACAACTGCTACTCTTGGATGGTTGTCGCATTCTTCGGGCTATCATCTGCAGGTTCTAGTTCTAATTTTGATGTTGGGTCTAATGTTGGTTCTGATTCCCTCTCACCTACCACTTTGCTATCAATTGGGGACAATATTCTATTGCATGATACAAGGCTCTGCAATACATGCATGTCATGTAAGGATTTGAGCAATCGCTTGCTAAGTGTCCCGATTGATTGCAATTGTAACATATTATCGATCCTATGCCTCCTCAATCAAATCCTCCACGTCCTTGACCTCTGCTGAAACCTCCTTGTCCACCTTTATTAAATCCTCTTTGAGTGTTGTATTGTGGAAATCCTCCTTCTACTACGACATTTTCTTCTTGAATTATGTACGCATCCGAAGTGTGCTCTCTCATCAAGTCAAATGTGCGACAGTATTTCTCATCGTGTCCTACCGATTTGCAAAAATTACAGAATAAATTCCTTGGGGTACTCTGATATTTTTCTAGTAAGGGACAAGCAGTCGAATGATGGCCCCATGTCTTACATATCTCGTAGTATCCCACTCCTCCTGCCAATGGGTTTGGTGCTCCTGTAACCATATACTGCACGAAGGTTGGGAACTCTTCCTTCTTTTGGCCTTATGTATTACATGTTATACACCAAACATGTTCGTGCTTTTCCTTCTCCTTCGTTATATCTGATAATTGAATTCTCAACGCAGCCAATTGTGGTTGTGCATGCACCATCTCCTACAAGAGATGCTTCCAATTTCATTACAATTTCCAAAGCTTTAGGCTGCGACGTGACCTTCTGCTGTGTTAATGGATAATGAATGTGCGGCAATAGGCCTGCTATAAACCATTCTCGGTGCTGCTCATTAGGGATTTGAAAGGTTAACCTAACCATTACATATTTAAATATGTGGTCCTAGTCCCACACTGTCTCATTCTGCACTTGCTTAATTTCCTTTAGTTATGTAATATATTGAAATTCAGATGTCGACTTCCTGAATTCCTTTAGCAACGCTTGCCCGATTTCTTCTAGGGTTCTTGACTTTTCGACTGGTGTAGTTGTTTGAACTTCATACACCACAGTAGTGCATGACCCTTGAACATCATGGCTAACTACGTGATTTTCATCGCCTCGTCCTAGACATTCTTCGCAGTCCATATTGTGTCACATATAAATATGTGTTGCTCAGGGTCCTCCAATCATGTTCCCTGACATTCAGGCATTCTTATCGTATGGTCTATCCATGCCATTGTACAAGGTGTTGTACTTACCCTTGGTGATGATGACTGACTCTGGTTTGTTGTGTTGTTCCCACTATTCTGACTATTGCTCTGACTTCCTCCACTTATTATAATTGATCTTGAAGAAGTTTTAGTTCCTACTTCAATTCTTAATGACAAACATGGGGTCGTGGGTTTGATGAAGATTCTGATCTGAGATGGACTTCCTTCTGCTAGGAAATACTGAGGATATCTTTCTTTCCTCTTCCTTTCTTTGTATGGTGCGATCTGAAGTTCTGCGTAGGGGTCATCCTTGAATTCTTCGTGTTACTCTCCTTTTCTAGCCACAGTCTCCTTCTTAGTGTATATAAACCTTTTCCCATAGCCTAGTACTCCAATCTCTCTGTCTGAGTCAATATCTTCTCTCAGCATCTTCAGTCCATCCACTCCTTACTCACCCCTTCCACTCTTAGACCGTCCTTCGGTCATTCCCCAATTCCCCTATGTGCGCGAAGGCGCTTAGCTATAAAACTCCATCTTCATGACATTATTATCACACAGTAACATCTTTATCCAAGTAGATAATGTGTTCAAATATATTCCGCGCGGACCCTTGAAGAAGTCCCTCTTCGCAACACTATAAGACTGGGTACAATCTATTGCAAACTTTGTAATATAACCCCCTAGTATACTACTCAACTAGAAATATATTGCGCGATAAACCTTATTACTTACCATATTGAACTGTCTGATCAATTCAAGAGTCTAGTTTCTCGGGGATTCAATTTGTATCTCCCAATGTTCTCTTCTAGCCTTATCAACCATTCAATCAAAATAATTGGAAATTCACCAAAGAAAAATTCATGCAGATCTGTGAAAACATACCTTTGTAACCATTGTTCGTTGTTGAACCTAGGGTGTCTATTCTGTTCTCTGGCAAAGCTTCATTGCTTCCTTTCTAGCCATTCTTCAATTTCTTCTCTATTCAACCTCCAAAACATTCCCCTCAATTACAATTCTTGGTCTTGGCAACATAACCATTTGTTGGTGCTCACGGGGCAGATCCGGGGTTAATCATTCAAATACCAACAAAACCCTTAGATATCGACCCTTTCGGCATCACCTGCAGAGCAAGTGAAGTCTCACCCGAGGCATCTAGAGGGGCTACAAGAACCAAGGTTCTGTTGTGATGAAGGTAAGTGAGGCATCATTCAGGTCTCATAGTTTAGTAGTTACTTTATCATCAAACATATTCTATGCACGACATTATAACATCATATGTGATCCATACATTCAACATAAACTAGAAAACATCATAAATTACAAACACATCATAACACACAGATTTACGTGGTTCACTCGACTTGGGCTACATTCACAACAACCAAATTCTTATATTGTTCATTAATAGCTTTCTTAAAACTGTGCACTGCGCTAAAAGATATGCAACAATAACATCATCCCAAACTTGCCTAGTCGTTTTTCTATAGTGTGAGTTCACTCCTTAGTCATATCTCATATTTCTTCCTTCACTGAACTCCCTTACCCAAAAAGTATTAGCAACTTACATGCACCATCCTCTCCCCTATATCTCTATCTCTTACATATTTATACATACCAATAGGGATAAGCCCTTTACAAAAGTAGACAGAGTGTCCCCCAAAACCCATTACAAAAGTGGACAGTGTCCCCAAACCCCACGGTTTATAACCATTTTCCTCTTTTTGTGC
>JASDQU010330311.1:0-12903 GCA_032191745.1 Picea mariana
GGAATAAAGAGACAAATAGGAGTGATTTAAGGAGTGCATTTGGGAAATGTGAGTGAAATTGACTTTTAATTAAAATAAAATATGGAATTTCTTGTGCAACTTCGAGAGAGGGTGACAAGTGTGAGGAAGAATAATTCTAAAAATTATCTAATTAAAAAGAAAATAATTGTGCAAGTGGGGATGGGTCAGTGAGAGAATTGCTATAAAGAAAATGGTCAAGATGGGAAAGGGATCATGACTAGTTATTGGTAAAGTTATACTGCTGAATTATTTTGACTGGTTTTGCTTGTGAGAGTTGGGATACCCAGCTTGAGAGAGAGTGGTGGCTCTACCTTACGAGGCAAACTTGGAGCTAGAGGATTTGTGGTTTGTGTGCTTGGCCCCTTTGAGGCTCGGGGGGCTAAGGGGGAAGAAGAGTACCCCTAGTGTTGGTTGGGAGGTACCAGTTAAGTCTCTATGATTAGCAAGCGAAAGGTTAGGAGGAGCATTGTTGCGGAAGGACATCTCGATTTCTTCACCATTGGTTACAGTATTTTTAATTAAGACTTGAAATTTTTAAGATTAAATTTTACATTAGATTCTAGAAAGTTATCGTTACTGTATAGTATAATTTGACCTTATATATTCTATCCACCTTCACCATTTATAGCACTTCTTTCGTTTTATTATTGTGCTAATGACGATTGAAATTTCACTCGAAACACACACACATAATATTTTTATGCAGTGATAAACCAAAAGGATCACTAATAATATATTTCTCTGCTAGCACCTCCATACTATGAGAAAATTTTGTTTTATTTAGAGGCTTCTTGCATTGAAAGGGACATTTTTCTAGATTGGTCTGAGGCTATGTCCAACCTCATCCTTATCTCAATGTGTTATTGATGATATTTCTTTTTGGAGAGAATTTTCATCTACAATGCAAGTTACCATATTATCTCTACCTTGTCTCTTGTAGAACAAAAATTTTACTGGTAAAAATGAGCGTTGTTGGACCAACCCTCTAATGACTATTTTTAGTCGTGTTTCGTTTGATTTTATTGAATGCATTTTGTGCAACTAGTATAGTCTCGTGATTGATTTAAGTGAGTGGCCAAAAATATGAAGTCACCACAGACCAAGTACCGGCCATGGTCGGTCCCCAAACCTTTGGGGGACGATAAATGCCCTCGAACACAAAACCCTTCCACAAAGTAAACCCTGAAAACTCTCCTACACCGGGGTGAATCCCTGCACCAAAATGCCATGTAATCTAATGGCCCCCGACACCACAATAGTCCAATATCCATCTCGTCTCCCTAGGGTTTAAATAAAAAGATAGAGGGTTCTAGTTGGCCCGGGATCATGGAATCAACACCTTGTTAAACACTTGTTTCCATTCAAGTCTCGTGGATCATCACCCAATGTGAAATTTCAGTGAAAGAGCATGTCAGAAGATCCATCAGAATGTGGATTCATCATGAAGAGCCTTGTGAAATGGGCATCAGATATTGGAGATGAAGGAGCGACAATGGTGGCAACCTGAAGAAGATCCTTTATTACGTGCTTATATTAAGAAATACAGGCCAAGGGAATGGAAATTAGTATCACAAAAGATAGGAAAAAACCCTGGATAGAGATGCAAAGTCTTGTTTAGAGAGGTGGAAGAACTATCTTAAGCCTGGGATAAAAAGGGGTTCTTTAACAGAAGAGGGTCAATCTCTTTTTATAAGTCTTCAAGCAAAATATGGTAACAAGTGGAAAAGATTTGCAGCTGAAGTGCCAAGACGAACAACAAAAAGATTAGGTAAATGGTGGGAGGTATTCAAATAAAAACAATTGAAGGAGAGGCACAAAGAAAGGCAAAATTTAGACAATGCTAACTCCAGGGAAGGAGGCAAGTATTAATTGTTTATCCAAAATGCCCAAGATCAATTGCCAATCCTAATATTAATCATACTGAATTATATTCCATGATGAATGATAAATTTCTTATTGAAATAATGTGTGAATGTGTGGCTTAAGAGAATTTCCTTCGATAGACCCCTTTATATTTAGTTTTAGGATAGAACTACATCAATACTCTGATGCATTGCTGCCTATGAAATATTTTGCAATGATCGAAGAATTATTTCCATGGACATGAGTTTCTTTGATGGATTTACAATATTGTATACCGGACTTTCCCATTGTGCAGCCAATATGACTAACAGTAATTGGTCTACCTTCTTATATTTGTTGGGTCTTCCCTTAGTTCCTTAATGGATTTACAAGTCAACATTGAGCTCTCTCTTTCTATTATTTTATAGGACTTGATCATCTTTAATCATTCTTATACATGGATATGCACGACAACACATAATTTATCTTATCCATTCTTAAATAATGGGTTGAACTCCTTATAGTTCCTTGCCTTAGAAATGTAAGTCTTGGCACAAAATATTACATATTATTTATATAGAATTTGGAATTGGATACACGTAGAAGGAGTGGATAAATTTTTATGCTTTTATGATAAGCTTCAAACCCAAGATATTCTCCAACTTTACATATGATAAATGTGTATATTATATAAATGAAAAATAACAAATAGGGGATGTTATAATTTACTATTAAGTAGAGGGGTGAAATTTAGTTCCATTTAAAAAGGTTTAGTTCTAAAAATATACATTCTAGTATACCCCTAGGGTAACTCTTAATTGTTCAAATTTTAGATTATCTAGTTTTCTAATTCTCTACTAATTTTTTACATTGATTGGTAAAGGAGTATGAAAATAAGGAAAATAGGAGTTACAATAATGCCCTCACATCTACTATAGTAGTTATGTTGATTTAATATGTTATGTCTTAAGTCTATTGATGGATTAGAACCACAATGGTTATTTCTCTTTTATTGGGATAACAATAATGTGTCCAATCCTTCCTTGTGTAAGTAATATACCCATTTATCAAGAGGATTGATGTTTTTCATTAATGAGGGTTGTACACTATTGATTTTGGAAGAGTTACTGAGTCAATAGTTGGCAATTTACTGTATTTAGATCGAAGACAATTTGTGGTTGTGGAAATTGTATCACTGCAAGTTTATGTAAAAATGCTTAGATAATAATTCATGATGTAATGGAATTACATAGACACTTACTGGAATAGATTGAATTTCTATAATTTCTTCCAGTGTAATTATCGTCCTTACTCGTACAATTGTCGCATTGTTTGTTTCCGCACCTTGTTTCATAGATGGTAATTGCATCAATTAAATTGATATGTGTTAATGTAGTATGACTATTGTTGGAATGCGTCATAGATGGTAATTGCGTCAATTAAATTGATATGTGTTATTGTAGTTGTAGTAGTGTTTAAATGTTTCATAGGTGGTAATTGCGTCAATCAATTGATATATGATATTTGTAGTTGGACTATTGTTGAATGCTTCAGAGGTGGCATTTGCGTCCATTAAATTGATGTATGTTTGTAGTATAATTTTCTCGCACCATGAATAAATGATAACTAAGATTGATTGATTGATCTAGTTGAATTCGACTTGATTGTATTAGTGGGATTTAGACACCTCCTTGTTCCTCAGAACAATCACCAGTCCTGAGACCTTAAATGGTCAAAATCAATTGGATGAATCCTAGACTTGAGTGTTTCTTATGTGTCTTGGAGGTCCTAACCATGTAGGATAGGTTGGGCGGTTAGTTCTTTTAATATTCAATGACATGGTTGATCAATTATTAGTATTTAGCTTCAGTTGATCGTGACGTGTTGATTTGTGTCGTTGTTTATTATGATGATGTGTTGATTTTGTGCCTCTATTAATTATGTTAATTCATTGATTATGTGTCGTTATTAGTTATGATGATGTGTCGCTTGCGATGCTATTAAGTATGTTGTGATGATTTTAATATCCTAATGCAAAGAAAAAAATATTTACCTATTGTACATCTCTATTCGTTGTCTTAATTGAGGGGTCATTACAATGTGGGTTTAGAGAGGGACACATGCATTAGTTATTTAAGGACAATGATGTTTTTTTGAAAAACTCACTTGAGAGGCTCATTTTAGATCCGAATATTCCCCTAATTAGTATGTATGAACTCAAAATTAAAAACTAATACAATATAATACAATATGGTAATGATATGAAATGGTGGGTAACAAAAATACATTTAAAATTATGATATAAAATATTTGATATTTACAATACAATAATATATTGTTTTTTAAGGTAAAAGTTAAAATTAAAATACTAAAAGTTCAAATATCATCTTGATTTACGATGGAAAAATATTTATATAATTTACACATAACATTTAATTATATCATCCAATCAAAAAATAATAATATTTCATATCAAATATTAAATACTAAAAACATTATTTTTTTAATAATCAAATTATTAAATCCATTATAGATTTGAAAATATAAAAGAAGTAATTAAAGAATAAAACATGTATAATATATCACTCTCTGTTGTCATTGCCATGATTATCTTCCTCGCTTGGCATGGTAACACTTTTGTTCTAAAAAACATGTTTTGATTTAGGGTCATGTCTTAATACAAACCACCAATCCCTATCCAACACATCTGGGTAAAAAAACACTTGGTTGCAGTGTGTTGGGAAAACATAAGGCTCCTTAGCTTCATCCCACATATTTTTAGAGTTGATACATATCATCCCACTATCATGATCTTCCTTTACATTATTCCAATCAAAGGTGTCACACCACTTGCACCTAAAAATAACACATTGGAAAGAAGAGAAGTCCACTCAAATGATCTCGTGTATCTTTCCGACGTAACCTAACTTCCCATGTATGGTGTTTTGATCGCAATGGCTAGCACGACTAGATTGGTCGAACTTGAATTCCACTCCACAATCTTGTGTCACGTGTCCATCATCGACATCCTCTGTGTGGAAATGATGTCCATATACCCACATAGATGGGAACAAATTCACCTATAAAAAAATGAACAAATCATAGTGTCAATATGTGTCTAATAACCCGACCATTAAAATATAAAATAACATAGATGTACTTACAATTCAAATGTGCATTACGAAGTTAAAAATTATGTACACAAATAGATTATGACTGAGTTGCTGCAACCAATCCCTATGTTTAATGCATCCTCTTCTTGATGAGGGTAACGATTGGATGCACCATATTTATATTTGACTTGGTCAGAAACCCAACAGTTGGGGCATATCATTGGCATATTTTCTTTTAAATGATCAGGTTAAGGCATGATTCTACTATTCAACTGTTTGAATTCTTTCCTATCACTTTCCCAGTTCCTCCTCTTCTCTTCATACAATATGACCCACAACCGTGTTGCCTACGAATTGTAAAGAATGAATTTATTAATGGCATCAATTTCTAAATTCGCTGATGTATTCATGAAATGAAACCAAAATATAGTACATATGAGATCATGATCAAAATACACATTTTGAAGTTCAGTGTGAATAGTTACTGTGTAGAAATTTAACAAACAATAAGTCACTTACTATTTATCAAGCACCTTTTTCCATTTGTTTGGAGAAGCCCCCCTTATCTTTTATCTTCATCCCTTTCGTCGCCCCAAATCACTACACTTGGTGTGTTGTCAATTTGCTTGATGTATACACTGGAATAATAGAAAGACTCATATGATATGTACCTCTCTGCAATAGATCCCTTGGGTTTTTCCCTTTGACGAACAAATCCTTTCAATTTCTTCATGTACCTCTCTAAAAAAAATACAATGATAGGAGACCACCCCGACTATTTAAACCTCATCTACTAGGTGAATTAGAAGATGACCCTGCAATTCCAAGAAAATCGATGGTAGTTCCTTCTCAAACATACAAACAATATCAACTATCTCTTGACGCCACCGTGGAATGCTAGCCATATGAATATCCTTTGATGTGATCCAATGTACACATGTAGATAATTTAGACATGGCATGCCTTAGGTCATGGGGGAAGTCATGGTTCACACACCCATGCATGAGCATAGGATAATGACACTACAAAGTAAGCACACACAAATTATTTCTATTTTACCCCATGGCATAAAAATAAAAATTACAAATAATAAAAACATATTTTTGACATACGTCATACCTTTAGAAGGTTCAAATGGTCATATGATTTCAACCCCGACAAATGGTCTTGATGCAAAGTGAAGCAACGTCGTAGGAAAGACTCATATAAATAAGGCACCTTCACACCCAATATAACTTTCTTTGCTAAAGAAAGATCTTCTTTCTTCAAAATCCATGGGACATTGCCTTCTTTTAAAGACCAAGAGGGACTAACCTATCCTCTACTTTCTTGTCTTGGCCAATGTTTATTTTTAGTTTTTGAAGAAATAAAATCTCTCCTCACAACCAATGTGTCACTTTCTTTCGATGATATGTTCCTCCATAAAGAAGATGGAAATTTGTAAATATATGCATGGGATCTAGTAAGTGGGAAATCTTAAGATACTCCCAATATGGGAGCTCATAAAAGATAGATTTCCTTTTCATCCCAATGGGAAATTTCTCAACATAAGTGTCGAAGAATTATGGATCATCGAACATAGGCTCCCCATTTGAATCAAACATTTATGTAATCTCCTTCTCCTTCTCTCTCTCATATGCTCTAAGCCATTCTGCTGGTGTCATTATTGCATACCTTTGAGTTCTCTCTGGTTTACCATTGAAAGCAGATGTTGCTCTTTTATAAGGGTGTTATTCTGGGAGGAATACCCTCGTGCAGTCTTAGACTAGATTTCGTAGGTTATTGGAGCACCTAGCCTTCAAAGAATGTCCAAAAAATTTACATCCATGATAGCCTTTAGTTACAAGACTTGCGAAATTATTGTATACATAGCACGTTAGTGTTTAAGAATAAAACGTCAATCACAATGAATTAAATATGCAAATAAATATTGTTACGTATACAAACAAATCAATAAACATTTTAATTACCAGATCAAACTCCTAAGCCTGGATAATCATGTGTGGTGTAAGAACATATGACTTACAATGTAAAAATCTTCTTTGTTGCGATGGGTCTTGATACATCGTATACATGTATCCCTTCCCATAATTCCTTCAATTCATCTACCAATGGTTATAGGTAGACATCCATATTCTTTACTTGTATTCTACCAGGGACTATAAGAGCCAACATAAGATGTTAATTCTTCATGGAAAACCATGGGGGGATATTATTATTGATCACTACTACACACCAAACAAAATAGTTGGAATATGGGTTCACGCCATCCATTGCTATGTTGAGTCGTAGACTTCGTACTTCATCCTTGAATTTTTCTGGCCATGTATCCTCTATATGCTTCATGGCTATTGAATCCATTGGGATTCACATAACTCCCAACTCACTTTTGTGCGAGGCATTCCATCCATGAAACATAGCTAATTATTTGCAACGAAAGAGCCTTTTAATCCTTGGGATTATAGGCATGTGCCTCTATATATTATGAGGAGGACCATGCAATTTACCATTTTTATTTGATTTATGGTACCTGTCATGCCCACATTTCAGACATATATCTTTTTCTGCATATTCTCCTCTATATAGAATACAATCATTCAGACATGCATGATATGATATATACTCAACACCCAACATTTTCAACAACTGCTTTGCCTCTTCGCAGCTACCGGGAAAAACATTATCACTAGGAAGAACCTTATCTTTGAATATCATGCAGTCAGTGGGCAATAGAAATGTACAAGGTCATTTAGTGTTTATAAAAGAAACCATTTCTAATGTTGATTGTGTGACAATATTTCTCAAAATTAATATAAGGAACTTGTTGGTCAATTACCTCAATATTATTGAGAAACATGTGTTTGAAATGCCAAAATTTTCTTTCACGTTGTACCGTAACATTGTTGTCCCAAGATGGGTAGACTTTGATTGGACACTAGGTCCAAAGAGAGGGGTGGTGGAAGCATATTTTAGGCTTTCGAAAATGGTATCATTGATATGACAATCATCCCCTAGCTCATCGTTCTGGAATGTGTCTAACAAAATTGTCTCCATGGAATTCGTATCCCATAAGTAATCATCCATACCAACCTCTTTTTGTTTGTCTCCATTGTCAACTTCTAAAGAACTACTAGCATTGTTGTAGTCATTCCTAATTGGTGAATCTGGACATAGTGGGAATAATTGAATAGGTGGTTGATTCAACCATTCTTGGTATGCTTCCTCTCCTAGTTGTGCTCTCATTGCAACCTTCTCTCAGGTTGAAATTGTTGTGGGGTGCAATAGAAGATGGTAGGTAGGTCGCGCATCATCAGAAGAATCCTAATTTAAAAAATATTGAACATTAGTACATCGATGATATTAGTAAGCACAATGCAATAATTTTTTTGTTCAAATTACATTATACCACACAATTATTACCATCGCTGACCAAGGATTGCGACTAGAAGATGGAATGTCACAATTGGTAGGGTAAAGCGGCTATCCATTTCATCTACCAATTGCTTGCGGTATGTTGCTTCTGATAAGACCTTTCGACATTTTTGAACTGGTACTAAATATTTTCTGCATCTGAACTCGATTYTGAATCTGGATCCTACAAATTTGGATACATTTTTATACAAATTGACATGGATAACAAAAAATCAATGAGATAATCGAAACATAAATAAAATAAGTTAAACTTACTGGATATGAAAAGGGAGAACTCCGYGATGGACTTTGAGCAATATGGAATGGGTTGGAATTTGACAAATTGGCCATTTGATCATTTAATAAGGTTTCCTCCCTGCGTTTCAACAAAATTAACAATAAATTTTTCTGTACATATCTAAAATAAATTTTGAGGACCATACCACAATCTGAGTTCAAATATAGTTTTGAAACCATTTTTTAAGAACAAGGCGACATAAAACATAAAATGTATATTGAAGTATTGCAAGTCATGTGAATTCATCCTAAAAGATAATTTGAGATGAATATACAATTTATGTGCAAATAAAAGTTCAAATAACTTTAAAATCATAACGGTGCACTTATAAACCACAAACGCACTGATGCACATATTAATAATAAGCACTGGTGCGTTGAAAAATCAACCACACCATGTTTCTAGATTTTGTTAATAAAAAAAATTATATTTTACCGGTGCGTCAAATAATATGGATGCACCAGTTTCTAATGTAATATGGATGCACTGATGCGTCTTACATAAATGCACCATCGTGCCGAATCAAATTTCATAGAGTTATTTAAATACTAAAAATCTATTCACTATTTCATTATTTTGCAAAATTTTGCAGGGGAGAGTCTTGTAAGAGAGACATACAGAGGAACACTGTGGAGGAGCATAATACTTTGGAACCACAATAGTATTCAGAATATGAGAATTTGAAGGGTATGGTAATTCACTCTAAACCCTTTTCATAAAGTTTTTTTAATATTAATAAGGTATTCAATATTTTCATTATTTTGCCAAAATTTACAGGAGACAGATTTGGAAGAGAGACATACCGGGGAGCATTGTGGAGTAGAAGAATACTTTAGAACAACATGAATATTCAAAAAATCATGATTTGAAGGGTATGGTGATTCACTTAAAACCCTAAATTAAAAAAAAAAATAAAAAAATAAAAAAAATTCATACTTACCTTAAACTCTTGTTTTTTGTTTTCTTTCACGAATGCAAAATTTCACCCTAGGGTTTAACTCCCTCCATCACTTCAGAATTAGAGATTTTTGTTTTAGGTATTTTAGATCTAATGGGTTTTGTTTTTTCTATATATAAGTGTCTGACATGTGATGCAAATGGACCACTTATTGCATCGGACCCCAAACGCAGTTGACCCTCTGCCTTTTTATTTTTTATTTTTTAAATGGTTTCCGATTTGACGTTTTTTTTTAAATGTTTTCTTCTTTTCCAGTGTGCCTTTTCGACATAAACACACCGATTCACTTATATATAAAGAACGCACCGATTAAGCCAGATTTAAAAAAAAAATTAAAAAATATGGTGCATAAAAAGAAATATCGTCGTTGTTCTCATCTAAACAACACAGAAAATGATGTCACACAATTTTTTTAATTTTTTCTTCTCATCGGTGTGTAATTTTTCTATTGTTTTTTTATTTTTATTTTTTATGAATGTTTAATTTTTTTTCTATGTTTTTGTTTTCTACTGTATTTGTTGTGATGTCTTCTATATTTATATCGCACTGTTGTAATTCAAAATATTAAAAAAAAGAAATTAAACTATTTGGTGTGTGTTGATGTATGGAACGCATCGGTGCATGTTATGTAATAGACGCACCAGTGCGTTGAATATAAAAAGCGCACCAGATACAATGATTTTTTTTCTCTAAAAAATATGTGATTTATTTATAAAATATATTTAATAATTTCGGTATTGAATGGTACATGTTGTATATTGATAAAAATATGAGTGAGAAGAGTTTAAATAAGAAAAGTTTTGGTCGACACAATGATGACACATACGGAAAAACAAAAAAAATAGGTTCTCTGTAAATTCTATACAAAATTAATATGGTTGAACTATATGTAAGTTTAACTAATATGTATTGGTTAGTTGTGTCATGCAATGCCACAAAATGAGGAATCTCAATAACATTATTTCTGATCTAAGTGCAGAAGAACGTAAAATCTTGATGGAAAAATTGCAGAGGGATGAATTAGGTGAATGAAAAAATACTATCCAATATGCATTTTTTTGTTTGAAATTTCATTAATAATATACTTATGAATATTAGATGACATGTTTCAAACAATCTATTAATTGACATATGTTTAATGTTCTATAGGCACCAACAACGAGGCAACAAAATTTCATCATAAAAAAACAAAATTAATTAATATAGCAGATGCAAATGATGATGAATTGGTCCTTACCCTCATCTGGAGTGGTGTTGGAGATTAATCAAAGGGGGATTTTGTTTTACATAACTATGAGGGATATAGTGGAATGAATGTATGGACGTACTTTCCACTTACAATATAGAAATCAATTCAATGATTCCAAGAACCAGGTTATATTTAAACTACTGGAAGCATTTCCAGAGCAATGGTCAATGAGACTTGTCAGACTTGGAATAGCAAAAACATACAACAACAAAAAAGAATCATTCAAAAAGGAATATTCCTAAAAACACTATATATATATATATATATATATATATATATATATATAAACACTATATATATATAATAGTATTACAAAGTATTCATTTACTAATATATCAATTTTGTGATATTTAGTTTTCATATATCAATATAAAAATACTTTATTGTCATGTTATTTTTCAGGAAAATTATGAAAATCCCATAGGACCAACGAGCTGATATCTGAAATATGCTAGTAGGAATGTCCAAAAAAGTGTACAAGGAAATGGTTAAAGAATTGGACATAATTACATCACAGGATGAGCTATCTCAACAACAACATGCTTCAAATGTATGTAATCATTGAATTTTTCTATTAGGTACAAATAATTAATTATACATTAAATATTAATTTTCAAATATTCTCTTACAGAAAAGAAAAGAAAATGGAACTCATTTTGCACATAAAACTGGATGACGAGGAAGAAAAGGGTTGATAGCAAAGATTGTGAGTAATTGTTATTTCCTTATAACAACTTAAGGTTTTTTTTTTGTATATTTTAAGTTGTTTTACAATAACCATCGTTGAATGTCTTCAAACACGTGTGAACATACAAATAAGAACCATTAGAAAAATTGATTGACATTGGGCTAATTAAGGGTTTCGAGTATATGTTGGCATATCAAAAATTAATTATCGAATTTGTAAGTATAATCTATGTTGTTTTACTTCCCACAGTTTATAATTAATGAAACAAAAATAATACTTTATATTAAATCTATGATTTATTATGGGGTATAAGTAGGAAACAAAGTATGGAATTGATCCAACTGAAGAATTGTTGAAACAAGGCATGAGATTTGATTTTGAACATATGTGTATGATTCATGAGTCACTTCTTACTTTGGAGGTACATTCAATTTACATTCATGTATATTATTTATTTCAATTTTCATTATTATCACCAATGTAGATAGACTCATTACAATTTATTTTTATGTTTGTAGACGAAACTTCAAGAAGAACAAAACAATCGAGACAATTAACCAAACATTCAACAAAATAACCCAAGGCATGGAAGTAGCTCGAGCACTAACAATAGTTCCAGTGAAGAATGATGACCAATATATTTGGATATCAATGGAAGCCGCAATTGTATTATTTTGAAATAATTGTCTGTGAAAATTAGACATTTTTGTTTAATGTAATGGACATAGTATCCCAATTGAAAGACAAGGGATTATAGATAAGTGTCACATTTTATATGACAAAGACCCTCTTATTCATATAATAAAATATGTTTTAATTTATTCTATTGCATTGTTCAATGTCGTTGTGGAATGTTACATCTTTGATTAAATATATGGATGGCTAAATATTATAATGAAGAGATGAAAAATCTGATTATATAACAAATTAATCCAAACATCATATCCAAATTCACTAATCAAAATATAAGATATATGTAAATTTTTGATAAATAATGGAATTAAAAAATAACAATAATTGCACTATCACATGTTGATGGTTCTCGGTGTATTTTAATTATAAATCTCATAGACATCTTTAATATTAAAACTCATCGGTGCGTTTCATATGAAATTTGCACTGGTGCATTTATGTAATCAATTAGTACTGGTTTCAATATTAATTTAATACCACAAAATTATATTAAAAATTTGGTCATCGGTGCGTTAATCTTATATGAAGCACCAATGCATATGTGTTTTGATACGCATTGACACTATTTTTTTATTGATAAGAAACAAGGCTTGTTTGTTACTGAAAAACACCGATGCTTTTCGGCTTTAA